>JAKTXG010000144.1:0-24177 GCA_030561385.1 Suhomyces bribrorum | reverse complement strand
CGATTCCTTTTACCAGATCATACACATCAACTGGGATCATCACGAACGTATCATAGAGCACGCTTATAAACCAAACAAGTTTCACTCCATCTTGACATGACCCAGTCATACACGGCCTTGAAGTCACATATTCTACCATTACTACACGAACAAAAAGATGTCATTAGCCTGAAAAAGACCCTCAAACTTAACCATATCAACCCCAATGATCACTTTGCCATCGCCGAAATAATCGAATGTATCCATGAGTTCATCCAATCGTTCCTGCCGCCCTTGAAGCTTGAAAAACTTTCGCTTCAAAGCAACCAGATCCAAGAGTTGCCCGACAACTTTTCACTTTTGGCCCCTCATATCCGCTTTTTGGATCTTCACAATAATGACTTGTCCAGTGTATCCGATATCATCCACGAGTTCACCAATCTTGAAATCTTGGATTTGTCGTCCAATAAATTATGGAACTTACCAAACTTGTCTACCTTGAAAAGTTTACGAGTTATATCATTAAAAGAAAATTGCTTCAAATATTTGCCCCCCGTATTGGGCGAGTCTCCTAGCTTGAACTTGATCGAAGTGGCGGGAAACCCCTTAGTACTACCTTCCTTGGATATCATCAAGATATTCCAACAGCAACGAGCTGATTTGGACTGGGTAAATGAGTTGAAAAATTATTTGATCTCAAACAAGTCTTTATTAGAGTTTAAGCTCAACGAACAACCCGAATCCAAAATGAAATTTAATCACTCATCCCAGCCCATTCATCCGGCTCCAATTGCAAGAACCAAGAGCATCTCTGAGACAAAATCCAAGGCTTCCAAAGCCGCTCGAAGAATGGGGTTGATTATTAAAAAGCCTGATGGCGCATCCGACACCACCTCAGGCTCTACCACCTCCGCTAACGTGTCTGCAAATCTTACTTCTGATGGTGACTCCACACCAACCTCAAGTTCTAGCTATGATATGATCAATATGAGCTCCGACTATTCATTACCTTTGAACTTGCCCCACTCTGCCTCCGCCACAGAAACAACTTTCAATTCCAGCACTCCCCCATTGGTAAGCACCACCACCATAACTGCGACCACAGTTCCAAACACTCAAGTCAACTCCCCATTTTTGACCTCGACCAATTCCAAAACCGCAATACCTTCGATAATCACCACCAGCTCAAATAACCAGCCCAACGCATCGGTTCCTTCTTCTGTTTCAAGCTCAAATATGTCTACCTTGTCAAGACCATCAAGTAGAAATAGATCTCGATCCAATACTTTAAAAGAGATTGATCAAATCTTGGAAAAAAATGATATTGTGGATACAGAACACAAATCTGGTGCATATTTTAGAAGATTGTCAACCTTACAAGAAAATCCCAATGATGAATCATCACAGCTTAATAACCAACCTCTGATACGGAGCCCCTTGAACCCCCAACAACATCCATCAAATCCACTTCAAAACTCACATTTCCATCAAGTTCATACTCAAGATAATCATCAACGGCAGCATCTGTTGCTGGTTCTGCATATCAAAGACGATAACATTAAATCTCCAGCCTCAATTCTAGGTGGGGGAAATTCCCGGTCTAATAGTCTTCCATCCAATGAAATTTCCCCAGGGAAGAATAAAAAGTATAATACATCTACCATCGTGAAAGTATCTAGGAAAATTCTTTTTTCATTTAGTGAATTACATTCATCAGTAAGAAGATTTACCGGATTTTGTGTGGATAAAAAAATTACTATTAAAATGGTATCCTATTTATACACTACCAAATCTAATATTGATGCCTTGGTAGAAAATTTGGAATTAATGGAAGAAAATGGTAATAATATGGACCAAATCGTTTCGTCATTACACGCATGTATTGGATCCTTTAGGTCGATTATGAATTTATTGAATGAAAACTTCACTGTGTTTGTGGCCAAAATCGATGTCTGTTTCATTCGGATGTTATATTTGACATTATATGGATCATTCAATGAATTTTTGAATGCATATAGGATATTGGTTCCAAATTCCAAACCACCAGCTTTAAGTGCACCTCCAAGTGCCAATGAAACAAAACAAAAACTCTCAGTCAATACGAATGTGTTTTATGATAATGATGATGTTGATGAAAAGTTATATCGGTCCATTGAAATCGCCACTACAAATGCCCAGGTTGTGTTTGGAGAATTAACCAAGGCTATTGGAAAAAGTGCACTTGCAAGTATCAGCAGTGGACCCAACAATCCAGGGATTAGCCATACTGTTGCAACTAAGGTTAAGGAATTGACCAATGTATGCATGAATTCAGTGGATATCACCAAAAAATTAAAGACAAAATTAACTACAATTCGTAATAATGCATCACATACCACCAAAAAATTATTCTGGGATGATATCAATTTATTCTTGAAAGCCATCATTCAAACATTTTCTTCTGTTAAAGCTATCATGAAAGATTTACCCATACTAAATGAAGTGAGATCCTCAATGGCCAATTTAACTAAAACCACCAAAGATGTCACAATTTATTTGGAGGTTTCATCCTATAAAACAATGGCATTAGAGTACAACACTTCTCAAGGACATGGAAATACCAATGTACCACCGCAATTGACGTCAATACCTAGCGTTCCCAATATTTTTACTCCATCTACAGCACATCCATTATCGCATAATTCTATTTCGCTGGTGAATTTACATCAATTAAATCTTACTTCTAACGGAGCAAGAACTCCATTTGTGGCATCTCAACAAAACGTCGTGGCACCTCCAATTGTACCATCAACCAACCATGATGGAAACTTTACCAGTACGCCTAGCTTGAGTCCCGGTATTTTGTCAGGCAGTGGTACGCATGGTGCACCAGTCACTGCACCAGCCCAATCTTCGGGCCAACTCTTTGCCAAAGACGGTATGAATCCCTTTGATGGCTTGATTATGGCCAACAAAGAGAAGGAAAGAGAAGAAAACGAGAGGATGAATACTAGTTTTAATGTTTAAACAAAACCCAGGAGCAAAAGCACTAGTTGGCACAATCAAACACCGATTTTTCTGCTGCCGAGTCAACACCCATAATCGGAGTCAGGCAGGAGCATTTTTTAGGATCTAAAGAAGTCAGATTCTCTATATACCAAGCAACCAGCCAAAAGCAGCTTTATTTGATCCATATGTTTGACCCCACAATAACTAAGTTGGATTGCTCACTAGTTGGAACATTTTACGCGGCTGAACTTTTCACAGTTGATTTTAGCCAATGACACTCAAATAGTATAAGCAAAACGTCGAACCAATTTTTACCATTATCATTAGTAACAAGCACCACCTTCATCAAAGTATCTACACCATAGTGTCTTATTCTCTTGAAAATCAACTCCCCCAATAAGCACGTGTGCAAAGTACTGCCGATGATTTACCCCATGATTTGTACCCCATCACAAAAATGTCGTGCGTGTGCCGTTTTTCAAGGACTTCGATCTGACTCTGACTCAACAGTATTCTAGTCGTTGACAATACCCACAAGTTCTTCTAACCAGTTACACTTTCTTCAATGACGATAGAGCTCCAAGAACCCCCAGTTGAACCCAACAATCAAGTGGTCAAAGATTTGATTGGTGGTACCATGGGAGGTATTGCCCAAGTTTTGGTTGGTCAACCATTTGATACTGTTAAAGTTAGATTACAATCGGCACCCGAAGGGACTTATAATGGTGCTTTGGATGTTATTAAGAAGTTGTTGAAGCAAGAGGGCCCCAAGGGTTTCTACAAAGGGACTTTGACCCCGCTTGTTGGTGTTGGTGCATGTGTTTCGGTTCAATTCAGTGTGAACGAATATATGAAGAGATATTATGACAATAAATTGGCCGGTGCTCCATTATCTTTAGCACAATTTTTCACCTGTGGTGCAGTTGCTGGGTTTGCTAATGGTTTTTTGGCTTCTCCAATTGAGCATATCCGTATTAGATTGCAAACTCAAACTGGGGCTAACAAATTATTCGATGGTCCCATCGATTGTGGGAAAAAATTGATTCAAGCAAAGGGTTTATACAAAGGGTTGTTGCCTACTCTTTTCAGAGAATCGGTCGGTTTGGGTATCTATTTCGCTACCTATGAAGCATTAGTTGCCAGAGATATCGCCAAATCCAACATCACTAGAGCTGATATTCCTGGATGGAAATTGGCTCTTTTCGGTGGGTTATCCGGTTATACTTTGTGGATTGGTATTTATCCCGTCGATGTTATCAAGTCAAAGCTACAAACAGACTCCTTGAAAAACCCCACCTATAAGGGAGGTGTTGATGTGGTTAGAGATGTTTGGGCCAAGAATGGAATCAAGGGATTTTATAGAGGGTTTATTCCCACCATCTTGAGAGCTGCTCCTGCTAATGGTGCAACCTTTGCTGTTTTCGAGATTACCATGAGAGTGATTGGTTAGCTTATGCAAACAAGTTGGGAGTGTTTGATACTCCAATAAAATATATTTGAAAATCTGATGGATTAACATCTTGAAGATGGATCAATTCATCTAGCAGCTTATAGATTACTTTTTTCTTTTCTTTTTACATCTACACTCTAGAATTTTTAATATATATTATTCTATTAAAGGTAGTGATGAATGAATTAACCTTCACCTTCAAAAAGGAGGTCGGTCAGTGAGAATTGAACAAGATGGGGATATATAAATGAGGTTGTGAATAAGACCCACCAATATGCATGGTTTGGAAATTAGTTTGTTGTTACCAACACTACGAACCTCCATTTTTTTCATGTTGTGATCTTCGTTTCAAATTTGCAACGGGTGAATGCATCTCGAAGTCAGACCCTTGACCTTGCATAACATCATATTTTTGAAGATAAGATGTTTCTTCTTCAGGGTAGTCATTAGGATCGATCACTTTAATAAATTCCATGAAATCAAACATATATTCTCCATTGAATTCATAGTTGTCAGTGCCCATTAACTCCACTTGTTCGTAAAAGGTGATTTCTGTATTAGTTTGAGATTCCCCGTCCGACTTTAAATCCTTTTCACGTATTCTTCTGTTGAAATCTTTATCAATTCTCAAGTGTAATCCAGGAATATAATCAATTATGTACAAGAAAACTAATGACATCACAAACACATAAGAACACACCACAACCACACCCAATATTTGGTATCCCAACTGTTTCCAGTGTCCTTCGACCCAACCACCTCTTGCACCATAATTATTATTTGCGAATATTCCGGTCAATAAGGATCCAACTGCACCAGCAACCCCATGGATAGCGAAAATGTCCAAAGCATCATCGATTTTGAAAAAATATTTGAGTCTAGTCGAGAGATTACAAATGACGGTACCAATGACACCAAATACAAATGGAGTCCAGAATTGAGTTGCTGAAGAAATGTAGCCACCGGCGGGAGTAATAACCACCAAGCCAGTCATGATACCCGATGAAAACGATATCATAGATATTTTTCTTCTTTCGGTAAAGTTTGATTTCGATTCATGCAAATGTTGATTAATTTGAACTCCTGTTTGACTGATATATGGGGTTATAGGTTCGTTTGGGGTTTTTGGAGAATATCCATCCAAAGGAATAGAGGAAAAATAGTAGTCTATCACTACCCATATTATCCCACTGGTTAAAGAACACAATAAAGTGTTGGTAAAGATATAGATTGACTGGGATGAAAATTTGAAATCACACCCAGTAACAAACCCCATCCAGCCACAGGTGACAAAGAAAGTTCCAAGTAGGATATAACTGGTGTTCGAGTTGCGATAATTATAAAGCAACTTGGGGTTTCTTGGGCCCAATATATAGGAATATGCCAATGTAGTAAACCCACTAACAATATGAATACAAGCACCTCCAGCAAAATCAAGTACCGGAATCCTGTTCAATTCAACCGAGAGCCATCCAGCCCTATTCCAATACCAATAAGTGACCGGATTATAGATGATTATTGACCAGAAGAACACAAACACCATCATCGGTATCAATCTGCCCCTTTCAGCTATACAGCCAGGAAAGGTGATGGCAGCACAGATTAGTTTGAAGAAACCGTTGAATAAGAAATGATTCAACGATAAAATGGTTCCTCTTGAAGTGGTGTAAAAAGTTTGGAGTGGGTCTCGGACCTGCCGCAACACCACGAATTTCAAGTTTCCAATAAACCTGTTTGATGAGCTAGCATAGCAAAGAGAATAGCTCCATATGAACCAATCAATAAATATAAAAGGAACCAATAAGAGCGGCACTGCAAACATGGTTAGCGACGATCGTCTTTGGGTCAACCCTGAATAAAAAAACCCGATGCCAATCACCACCAAAGGAAGAAGGGTAGTACAGTAGACCATGAACACCGCATTCAAGGAGTCGTCGAAGCTCAAGTCATTTCCACCACTGTCGTCTATCTTGGGCATCATGAAGTTGGTTTGAAGGTTTGAAAAAAGGTCGATTTGCAGAGGTTAATGAATCAAAATATTTGTGGTAGGTACAGGAACCGTTATAGTGCTTATCGTAAAAAAATAACGATGTGATTTGTGTGATAGGCTGAAGCAGAAAAAGTAGTGAACCGAATAAGAAAAGCGAACCAGACCAAAAAAAGCAGCAACTTGGTAATGGGGGCAGGGAAGAGGGCTGTTGATAGTTTGGTATCAATTAGTACTGATGTGAACAAAACGTGGATACCAATGGAGGCCGGTTAGTTTCGTTTGTAGCAATATTCTTGGAAGCATCGCTTACAGGTTGCTGGGGTTACCTGGTCGATTTCTCTATCGAAGTACCTCTTCAATATGGCGCACTTTAAGCAGGTGGAAAAGGAGGAAGAGCCGGAATTGGTGGCCATGTTGTAGCCGTTTAGTATCATGCCATTGACTTCCTCCTTAGTGTAACTAAGCTGGAAAGTCGAGGTGTTAGCGGAATAGCCGTAGTTGGCGTTGGCGGTGTACACGATTAATGGAGGAAGATGAGAAAATTTCGCAGCCATAGTGGTGGAATTCACCAGCATGTTCTTTAGTGTAGGGTAATCATGAGCCACATCACATCCAAAAAGTACAGGTCGCTTGTTGAGCCCCAGAGCCATGAACTCCTCTTGACTGGGTACAAACGGAAACACCGATTTTTGGGCAACATTCGCCCTGCCTTTGATAGTGGTTTTCATCTCAAAAGTAGGCAATTCAAAAGTACTGTTGGGATTGTGGTACCTTCTAGCTGAATGGTAGAGGGTGGTACCATTGGGGTAGTTTTGAAAGTCTGCCGTTAGATCATATGTAAGAATGACATCGATGTCTCTTGCTTTTACTAGTAGTGATTGAAACAGAATATTTTGGCCATCATCTCCTCCATCTACCAAGTACATGTGTTCTTTGGTAGTGATATTTCCACCAAAGACATTGCTAGTATTGAGTCCATAGAATGGGTTGGGTGAATACAATGCATATTCTGGATGTAGCTGGGGAGATTTTATAGATTTATACTCGGTACTTAACCCAAATGGTTTAAGAAGACTTGCAATGGCGTTGGTCACTTCCAGTTTAGTGTTGGTCAACAATTCATATACAAATGCAAATATGTGATTGAATAAAGACGATGAAGTAGCAGTGATAAATCCAATGTTATCAAATCCCGATACACATACTGGTTCATTGGAGTTGTTATTTTGGGTGGCTCTTGAGTATCCATTGAACAAGGAAGAACCCAAGTATTGCATCGGAATGAATGCGTTCAAGTACAGATCCCAAGAACCAAACTCAAACGGAGTGAATTCGAGCAAATGAGAATTTTGGGAAGTGTGTGGTTTCTCTGGGTTTGACTCAATGGTTCCAATTACTGGGAATGGCTGTTGGTGATTTTGAAAACTAGGTAATTGTGTGCAACTAGTTATTGTTGCTCCAGGACTTCTGGCAGACATGGCGAATATCCTTCTAGACAATGCTCTCCCCCAATAGTCAGTAAAAGAAATATGGAACCCTGCTATTCGTTTTGGTCTCACTTCAATCTGGATCTCTTTATAGTAAGAAAGAATGTCCTTTAGTGAAGTGAATGAGAAGTCGAGTTGACGTTTCTTCAACCCCAGTGTTGGGGTTCTGAAACCAAAGTACTTTAGAATAGTCCAAAAAAGTCCATCTTCTTCATGAACTGGTCTCATCAGAGCTTTAGCAAAGCGAGACTGGACCTGATTTGGATCGAAACTAGGCACTCCTTCAAGCAATTGCTTATCGATATTCCAAACCCTCGTATCGTCTTTCAAGAGATAAACTGGTCTGAAATCGTTAACAAGATTACTCATGACCAACCATGAGCCCCCCAGTATTCCTCCAATGTAACTGGTTGCCTGTAATAGCCCACCCAAACCATTTTCTTTGGTGGTATTGGGTGTTCGACAGTCAAAAGCGCTGAGAACTCCCGCTCCAATTAACATTGCACGATAACCACCACCGGAAATAGCTAAGGAGATTTTGATGGGGTGGGAACGGTTCACCAACTGCTGTTCATCGAAATCAGGTATTTTGGTTCGAGAGAGAAGCAGAACCAATGCTGTTTGGGTCAAGGAGGTTCTTTTCTCGATATAAGATTTCTCATGTGGAGAAAGTACCTGGAGTTAGTAAAACCAACACACAATATACCGTGGTTTCTACTTGATTCCCAAGAAGTGTACCACCTGTTCCCCATTTTATTGATACTCACCATGTTGGCTTCCCTGACTAGCCTTTCCACAGGGCATTCGACAGTGTATGGAGCATATGATGTATTCCAGATATGTTTCAGTGCCGAGGTTTCAGACTCCGAAACGCCGCTTTGAAGATATTGCCTTTGGACTGGGTTGCTGGGGTACAGAAGGCATTCACAAATAAGAACAATAACACAGATAAGAACGTCCAACATGCTTAATTCCAAAAGAAGACTTTAGTTGCAATCATCTGCAAACAGCGGCTGCGAAAAATATCTACTCTCACCAAGAACCGAGACAGTTCATTTAAAATAATAAATTAGTTGATTGTAGATTGACAGAAAAACAATAGTTGTAAGTCAAAGTCCATATAAAAAAATCATTCTGTCAGCTCACAACTTCTGGGTTGTTCTACAGACTTTTTTTTAAAACATTATAATAAATTAATATTTTCAACTATATATGGAACAAGTGTATAGATCTAAAAGAAAAACCGTATCCTAGCGCCTCAAAAAAACTGTATATAAAGCCGATCCTTTTTCAAAAAAAACTAGCTGGGTCGTTTTAAAAAAACGCCACGATGATGTGTTCAATTAGGATGCTTAAAATTCTTCATCAGAAGAAACGTAGGCATCACCTAATTCCTTCTTCTTCTTCATTCTTTCCTTCTTCTTCTTTCTCAATTCGGCAGAAGATAACTTAGTCTTCTTCTTAGCAGCAGCAATCTTGTTACCCATAGCATCGAACTTGTCTTCTTCATCTTCCTTCTTTTCCAATCTTGGACCAGCACCTTGACCTTGGACCCAGTTGTGACCAGATGGAGTCATTTTACCGTCCAAGACAGCCCAGACTTCTTCAGTCAAGTCCTTGGTGAATTCAGCAGAGTGAGTAATGATAACAATACCACCTTCGAAAGCCTTCAAAGCCTTGGACAAAGCACCCAAGGAGTCACGATCCAAATAGTTAGTTGGTTCATCCAAGACAATCAAGTGGGGTCTTTGCCAGGTACAAGCAGCCAAGACCAACTTGACCTTTTGACCACCAGACAAACCTCTAATTCTGGAGTGGGAAACCAATTCAGCTTCCAAACCCAACATGGCACAGTGTTCTTCGATTTCCTTTCTGGTTAAAGGTCTGAATTGACCAGAAGCCAAAGCTTCCTTCATATCAACTTCAGCAACCATCTTGGAGTGAGTTTCCATCAATTCACCTCTTGGCAACCAGGTGTTGTCAACAGACATCATTGGAACCCATCTTTCGTTCTTCATACCAATGTTTTCACCCAAAGTCCAAGAGATTTCATATTCGTAAGAGTTCTTGAACTTTCTTCTGGCGTGAATACCAGCAATTCTTCTTGGGGTACCTTCGACCTTGAAGATCTTGTTCATGGAAGTTTCATCATCTTCGTTAATTTGTCTAGAAGCTCTGTCCATGGTTTCTCTATCTTCACCGGTTTGGAATCTCCATTGGATATATTCAGAAGGAGTTTTGTCCAAATGGTTATCAATGTGAGCGAAAGCGTGTTGCTTAATGTAAGCAATACGGGCATTTTCGTGAACATAAACTTCACCAGAGGTTGGCAATAATTCACCAGTCAAGACGTTAATCAAGGTAGACTTACCAGCACCATTTGGACCAATGACAGCAATTCTAGAGGACAAAGAACATTGGAAGTTAATGTCGGTAATTTGTGGCTTGGTGGTACCTGGGTATTGGAAGGTCATGTTAGAAACCTTAACAATAGCCTTTTGCTTGGTCTTGACACCTTCCAAGAAACCTGGTTCTGGGAATTGGAATTCCAAGTCAGAGGCTCCTAATTCGTAGTAAGATTGAGCAGATGGACACTTCTTAACGAATTCAGACAAGTTACCCTTGTACTTTCTCAACTTGAAACCTTCGTAGTGGATAATGTATTGAGTAACATTGTCCAAGAAACCAGAATCGTGGGAAACAATAATGGAGGTAATACCACAGGTGTTCAAGTAGTTGACTAACCAAGCAACATTGACCGTATCCAAATGGTTAGTTGGTTCATCCAATAACAAGATATCGGCGTTCTTCAATACAGCTCTAGCAAGAGCCAACTTCATCTTCCAACCACCAGATAAGGATTGAATTGGCATAGCAATCATTTCATCGGTGAAAGCGAATTCTCTCAACTTGGTGACGACGGTGTCTCTTTCTAAACCAACGTCACCATCGTTGATAACGAAGTCAAGAACAGAGGTGTCAGCTTCAGTACCATCGATATCGTGTTCGACGTAAACGGTCTTGGTTTCATCTTGAGATGGGAAACCTTCAACTTGACCGTTGGCAATAGCTCTCATCAAGGTGGACTTACCAGCACCATTTGGACCACAAAGACCATATCTTCTGTCTCTCTTCAATCTGAATTGAGTCTTGTTCAACAAGATCTTGGCACCGTAAGCCAAGGAGAACTCACAGTTACACAAGTCTTCACCTTCATCTTCTTCATCTTCGAAAGAAGGAGGTTCTGGGATGTTGTCAATGGCTCTCTTTCTGAATTCATCAATGATTTCCTTGGCTTCAGCTTCGTGCAAGAAGATGGTAGCAAAAGGCAAGAGGTTGTGTAACCAGGTTTCTGGTTGAATGTCTCTTTCATCGATCAAGTCACCGGCAATAGCAGCAATGTAAGTAAGAGCAACATCGAATCTCTTACCAATCTTCTTGGATTCCAACAACTTGGTCAATTCACCCAAAGTGACAGAGATGTCACCAGCATGGGAGACTTCTGGGATGGCATCGTTTTCACCGACAGCACCAACTCTTCTCAAAGTGTTAAGAGCTCTGTTGGTAACTTCTCTAGCTTCTGGGTCAGCAATGGTTTGGAAGTTAGCCTTCAAAGCTGGCAACAAGTTCTTCAAGAAAGGAGCAATAACTTGAGGGTCGTCGACCAACTTACACATGTTATCAACAATGACAGCAGCCTTACGCTTGATGGCGGTTTCACGTTCAGCCAAACCTCTAGACAAAAGAGGAGCCATGATAGACAAAGTAGCCTTGGTAACTTCAGAAACGAAGGTGGTGGCACCCAACAAGTGGACGGTTTCTGGAACTTCGGTTGGCTTAGCGATACATTCAATCAACTTTGGAATAAACTTTTCGATATCCTTGTTGTCAATGGTTTCGGTGGACTTGGTCATGGTGGCAGTAGCAGCTTCCTTGACTTCCTTCTTGGTATCCCACATAGCTTCAGACAAAGCTGGAATCAATTCAGGCATTCTCAAGGCGATTTGAGCGTTAGCAGTGTCAACCAATTGAGAAACAGCAGCCAAAATAGCAGTCTTTTCAGTCCACTTGTTAGTTTCAGCCAAGTGTTCCATCAAGACAGGCAAGATAGCCTTGACAGCAGTTGGGGTGATGGCTTGGGCAATAGCCAACAAAGCTTCGGCAGCAGCCTTGGCAACATCCTTGTTCTTGTCACCGGAAAGAGTGGCAATGTCACCAGCCAATTCAACAACATATGGTTCAACAGATGGAGTGATACCGTTTGGAGAAGAAATGTGGGCATAAGTCTTCAAAGCGGCAATGACAGCTTCTGGATCCTTCTTGTTGAGAAGTTGCTTCTTGAAATCTTGGAAGAATTCAACAGGAACATCGTGTTCAATGATAGAAGAGTTCAAGAAAGAAGAAACGTTAGCAGCAGCTTCATCCTTGTCTTCGGCAACCTTCAAGTTACCCAATAATTGATGAAGAACTTCTGCAGAGTATTTTGATTCACTAGCAGCAGACATTTTCCAATGTTGAAGAAAAGAAGAGTATCAAAAAATGTGAGAATCGTTTCTTATAAACCAGTTGGATGAGATAAAAATTTTTCATTGCAGAAAAAGGTGATGGCTGTTACCCGGACGCACGTGCTGGGGGGGTGGGAGGGGGCAGTTTTACGTAAACAGGTTGATCCAAGATAACTAAACCGAGACACCACGTGACACGCCATGTGCGATTCAACGGTATTTCCACCACTGAACACTTGGGGGTATATAGGGGGTAGTGAGGTGGAGCGGGCGACCGGGAGGCTAGGCTATCCTGGGGGGACGGCGGGGGTATATTTTCGCCAGCATTGGCGGGAATCTCCGTCGAAATCGCTATTTTTTAGAGTAGTTTTTACACTGTGATTGACAGACCAATTACTTTTTTTTTTTTTTCTGGTGATTTCTTTTGCCAGGCGGCGTAACCAAAATTTGGGACTTGATTGGTAATGGCTAGAAAAGGCCAGTAGTGGTCAGTGCCACTTAAAAAAATAACCATCACTGGACCAGGTGACTGGGTCTTGAGCAAATGAATCAAAGGGTCTGGCTCGGCGTATTTACATAGTTGCCTTTTGGCCGAATAGACAGGGCGATGTTCAGCAGGAAAATACTCTGGGGGTCACCAAAGCCTCGCTGGAGCCAACCAATTGACGTCAATGGCGGGCATTATAAACTAAATGTAAATTGAGTGTTTAGCAAAATGCAAATGAAATCAGCACCAACAGCAATTTTCCTTCTGTAGGGGTCCACAGCAGTGTTAATCCAGATTATGAATAGACAGAGTTTCATTTCTCACCTAAAATTTCCAGCCGAGACGTGGCTCCAAGCATTACCCGATTTGGCTGGAATAAGTAAGTGATAAACCTAATTGAATAAATAGAAGAGTAGAATAAGTAGAATAAGTAGAAAAGTAGAATAAGTAACTGAACATAAACTGAACATAAACTGACTATGGACCGAATATGAACTGAGTATGAACTGGATATAAATAAGC
Organism: Suhomyces bribrorum; assembly: GCA_030561385.1. Classification (NCBI taxonomy): domain Eukaryota; kingdom Fungi; phylum Ascomycota; class Pichiomycetes; order Serinales; family Debaryomycetaceae; genus Suhomyces; species Suhomyces bribrorum. Next base: position 10,769 of record JAKTXG010000144.1, on the reverse strand, counting down.
TGAGTAAATAAACTGAATATAAACTGTACAAGTAAGCTAGGTAAATATACTGATATAAACCGTACAAGTAAGCTGTAGAAACAAGCTGTATAAACAAACTGTATAAATTGCTGCCAACCGGTACAACTGGTACAACTGTTAAACACTAATTAATGAATACAATATATAGATCGTTCTGCTCTCTTCCAAGTGGCCCAAACACCACGGCACCGCATTCGTTTCGCCCAGCTCTCCGTCCTTCTGGTGACTTCCCTCAATGCTTTCTTGACTTCAGTATAGTTTTTTTTCTGTTGTTAGCAGCCCCTATCTGATCCCACCACAACTCGCGTCGTTAGCCTTCTACACATTTCCGCTCGCTACCAACCTTCCTGATTAGTGAGAAAGTGGATACATGATTTTCACTACTGAACATCGCTCGTCAAAACTCGTCTGTGTTTGTTGCACTTCCCCCCAAAAAACCCATCCTTTTGTATTTATCATATATATATATATACACACACATATATATATATATATTTCAGCTGGTGTATTCTTTCCCTTCATTTCACCCTTTTTCAATCAACCAAAGAGATTATTGATCCAAAGCTTCTTCACCTTCCAGTTCCTGTCCTTTTGTGTATTGTTCTCGAAAAACTGTCTGTTGAACATGCTGACCATATCCATGATTGATAAAGAAACCAAATACGATCGTCAATTGAGACTTTGGGCGTCCACTGGTCAGGCAAATCTTGAAAACTCCCATATCTGCCTCATCAACGGCTCGGCTACCGGCTCGGAAATCTTGAAGAATTTGGTGCTACCTGGCATTGGAAGTTTCACCATCATCGACGATAAACTGGTTACTCCTAAGGATTTATCGGGAAACTTTTTCTTGAAACGGGATAACTTGGGTCAGAATGTCGCTGCTAGCATTGCTGCAAACTTGAGCGAATTGAATTCTGATGTCAATGGTCAATCGATCGACCAATCAATCCATCATATCTTACAAAAAGTCGAGCCTCTGTTTTGGGACAAATTCAATGTCGTCATCATATCCGATTATTCTACAGAGTTGAATAGTCTTAAAGATGTACTTTGGGATAAAAAAATCCCCTTGTTAATCGTCAATACCGTTGGGTTTTATGGCTCCGTCAATTTGATCGCTAATGAAGTCACTGTCATCGAAACTCATGATCCTTCAAGACTATATGATCTTCGTATCGATTCGCCTTGGCCTGAACTTCAACAATATTCTGATTCAATAGATTTGGCTTCGCTCTCCGACCAAGAACATGCTCACGTTCCTTATATAGTCATCTACATCAAAGCTTTACAAGCATGGAAAACCTTCCATAAAAACTTGCCTCCTCAAAATTACAGCGAGAAAAATGAATTCAGAAAATTGATCGAATCATACTCGAGAAATATAAGATTAGAAGCTAATTTCATCGAAGCTTCGAATTCCATCCATCGTGCATTACAAACCACTCAGATTCCCAATTCCATAGTGAATTTATTCGAAAATTCAAAGATTCATGATGATAATTTAAGTTTGACCACACCAATCTTTTGGATTTATATCAAAGCATTGAAGAACTTTGTGAGTTTGAATAACAACCAGTTGCCATTACCTGGAAATTTACCTGATATGGCTTCTGACACTGCCAGTTATGTCAAATTACAAAATTTGTATCGAGAAAAGGCATTGAAAGATCAAAAATTGTTCACTCAGCAAGTTATAAACATCCTTGATTCAATAGGCAGACCTCAAGATGAAGTGACCGATGCCTCAATCGCCAGTTTCTGCAAAAACTCCCAATTATTATACGTCAGCCAGGGTTCCAAAGAGCTTTATGCTCCCAACTTATTACAAGAGTTGATAAACTCTGACATCACTTCCCAGGACGAATACAATGCTCTTGGAGTGTATTTCTCCATTCTCACCTACAATGCATATATCGAAACCTACAATTCCAAACCTTCCATTGATGATTTAGATAAGTTCAAACAATTGTTTCTTCAAGTGTTCCATACCGATTCCATCCCTCAATCGATCAATACAACATTTCAGGAAGTGTTGAGTCATAACACCCAAAATTATCATAATCTTAATAGTTTGATGGGAGGAATAGTGAGTCAGGAAGTATTGAAATTGGCTACTTCTCAATATACTCCTCTTGATAATTTGTTTGTCTTTGATGGTATTAGGTCGATAAGTGAAAAGTGGAAAATATGATCCAGTGGACTACAAACCTTTCCCCTTCTCAAGATGAAAAATGCATGTCTATTGACCGCTAGGCGGTTTGACCTTGTAATAATGCTCGTATATATATATATATACCGTATATAGATTATACTAATGATGATACCCAAATTAGTCAAAAAGAAAAAGGTTACTAAAAAACCTCTGGTCTCCTTGCTACCAAAAATAAACAGCATGGTTATAAACCTTCGAACGCCAGGATCCCTGTAGATGTTTTGTTTTTCTTGTTACTTTTGACAATATCTTTCCAATCTTCTACGGTCTCCTCATCTTGTGAATCTTCTTCCATGATTTTCTTCTCAATAGCCTCTCTCTTTCTCTTCATCTTCTCTCTTCTTTCGTTTTTTGTTTCCTTCTTGTCAGTTTTGGAAGACCACGCTTCATTCTTTACCTTTAATTCCTTACGTCTCTTTGCATCGTTGATTTTTTGCACTTTGTCTGTTTCCAAATTGTTGACTCTTGCTGTTTCTTTCTCTTGATTAGAATACTTATAGTGATCCATATCAATTGGTTCACCCAACCAACCATCTTCAGGCATCTGGTCGTTGGAAATATATTTTGTTTCAGGCATTTTAGGAAGTCTTAATAAACCGTACATCTTAGCAATGCCAAGATAGTCTAGTTGCTGCATTCTGAAGATCGAATGGGCCATATGCTTGGAATAATAACGGATAAAGGCCACATACGACTTCACTCCCAACTCGTGTCTTGCTCTATCTTCGAGTTGAAACTGTCTAAATTTTTTACAGAACAGATCATGATCTGGCAATTTTGGACCAACCATTTCTTTCATGGCCACACCTTTGATTTCCATGAAATCCACGTAATTCTCTTCGATATTATGAGCGTCCAACATCACAATGGCCTGGCCCACCTTATTAGCTCTTCCAGTCCTACCACATCTATGTAAAAAAACGTCTGGGTCGGTGGGTGGATCGATTTGTATCACAAGATCAACATCAGGAATATCAATTCCTCTGGCTGCAACGTCAGTTGTCATAAGAATATATTTACCGGTGGAAGAGTCTGCTTCGGTAAAGTTCTGAAGTGTTTTCAACCGGGGTTTCGATGCTAGTTGGCCATGTAACGAGAAGAAGTTGAGGTTGGTATCATTGACCAAAGCCCCAAATACCGAATAGAAATACTTGACCGAAGTACAGGTAGGAAAGTACACAATGGATTTTTTGAACTGATAGTCAGCTAGCAATTTCAATAAGGTGGAGATTTTCTGGTCGGCTTCCGTGAACATGTATGAGATCAGTAATGCAGAAGGAGCAGCATTATTCGATAAATTCTTAGACTTGACCGACACTTTGACGGGGTTGTTCATCCCGGTGGTGAAAATGGCATCCCCAGCAGAGGATATGGTGGCGGAGAAAAGACCAGTTCTTCTTTGTTTGGGTAATCTCTTTAAGATAGAAACCACATCGTTCTTGAAAGAAATATCCAACAATTTATCAGCCTCGTCCAAAATGGCAATTTCCACCAGTGAAGTCTTGACATAGTTTGACGATAAAAAGTCCAACATTCTTCCTGGGGTGGCTATTAAGATCTGGGGTCTTTTTTCAAGGAAATAGGTGACGTCTTCACGGACACTGGAAATGGACCCAATCAAAAGCTGGGTTTTGATGGGGGACATGTCTTCCGGTAAATATTGCAACACTGAGTTGAAGACCGATTGGATCTGGCTGGCCAATTCTCGGGTGGGTGACATCACCACCGAAAGCATATGGCCCTTCTTTGGCGGGCCATTGGTTTCGCCCTCTTCGTCGACATTGTACATGTAATCGGAAACTTTCTGGAGCACAGGGATAGCGAATGCAAGCGTCTTACCCGATCCAGTGACTGCTTCGACCACCACGTCTTTGTTTCCACTCAATAATGGGATGGTAGATGCCTGGACTGGGGTCATTGTAGGGAAGCCTAGGGAGATGATGGCCTCTTTGATCCAGGGATGGAGGTCGTATTTGAGGTTCTCCCACGAGAGTGACCCCTTCTTGGTCTCCATGGTCGTATGTAGATGATATTATGTGTCAAACGGTAGGCGATGAGATGGCCCGTGTAATTTCCAGCGATGACTCTGATGAATGTGAAAAGTAGTGGTGTTTCGAGGAGGCAAAGAATATCACACACAGGGGAAGGAAGCTACGATATCCGAGGCTATATGGGAGTTCTCGTCTCGGAAGTCGGTGGTATATGGAGGTATTTGTAGTTGTGTTGGTTGGTGACTTTGGTGATGTCTTTTGATGAGATGCGATGAGTGAAAAATTGGCTGTGCGTACCATAACCCATAACCTCATAGTGATTGTGATTGTGGAGCTAGCAGAAGCGAGAGTGTTGATGTCAAGAGTGTCTGCAATGATCAAGAGAACGTTCAGTACCATGAAGACCGAGGCCCCTGACTATTCGCTGTGGACAAAGGACCAGCTCATCCAAAGAATCAACCAGTTGGAAAACCCGGTTGTTGGCAAGACCAAGAAGCAGAAGCCGTTTGACTTCTCCAAGCACAACACCCGGTACTTGGCGTTGAAGTTTGCGTACTTGGGGTGGAACTACTCGGGATTGGCATTCCAATACGAGCCTACGCCCAAGAACACCATAGAATTCGAGTTGATGGATGCCATGGTCAAGGCCAAGTTGATCAAGGAAATTGACCCTTCAGGGTGCAAGTTCAGCAGATGCGGCAGAACAGACAAGGGAGTCAGTGCCATGAACCAGGTGATTGCTCTCAATGTGCGGTCGGCGTTGACGGACGAGGAACAACAGTTGCCAGAGAACGACAACAAGGAAATCCCCTACATGAGCATCTTGAACTCGTTGTTACCAGCAGATATTCGAATCACTGCCATCTGCCTCCGTCCGCCGGCCGGGTTTGATGCCAGGTTCAGTTGTGACTACAGACACTACAAGTATTTATTCAAAAAAGACGGCCTTGACATCGAAAGAATGGCCCAGGCCGCAAAGCTTTACGAAGGTACCCATGATTTTAGGCATTACTGTAAAATCGATGGGTCCAAGCAGATCACCAACTACGTGAGAAATATCATCAGTGCTAACATAGAAAAATTGGATGACCAGTTCTATTATTTCGACTTGAAGGGAAGTGCTTTTCTCTGGCACCAGGTGAGGTGTATGATGGGAGTCTTGTTTTTAATCGGCCAGAACTTGGAGTCTCCCACCATCATTAGCGATCTTTTGGACGTGAACAAATTCAAAGGTAAGCCCCATTACGAAATGGCCAATGATATTCCTTTGGTATTGTACGACTGTAAATATGAGGATATGGAATGGAAGGCACCGGTGGAGCTCAGCAACCAGAATAAATTATTGAAATGTTTCACCAACTTCAAGGGCGTGGCCTTAGATTACCAGTTGAAGTCGACTGTGGTTACCATGATGGAAGATATATTTCTCAAGGATGCTGACAAGCTCAAGAGTGCTCCAGGCTGTGGGATTATCAATGTAGGTAACGGAAGTGGAAGAAACTACACCAAATACGTGAAAATTGCTGACAAAGAGATGGGAGAATCGTTTGAGGTGGTCAATGCTAAGCATAAAGTCAAGAAACAAAAGAGAACTGAAGAAAGGGCCAGGTTGAGAGAAGAAGAAAGGAAGCTGATGAGTGTAGATAGCACCCAATAATTATCTATTATAGAACCCAATGTATATTAATATGATCGTAAGTCGTACTGGTGAAATCACACACCCACCAAGGTTGTCCAGATAGCCAGGAAATAAGATTTCAAGTGAATGAATTGTTGAAACACTGGTGGCTTCCCCCCGGGGCCAAGGACCAAAGGTTCAGGTCCGCGATATCCACGATGGTTCCCAGTATAATGTGTCGGAGCCCTGTTTGTCAACCCACAACAAGCCGTTCATGATCATCTCATCAATCACAGTCTTGCACCGGACACCGTCCCAATCGTAGTTATCTCTCAACAACCGATACGAAACGTAGCCACCCATAAACGAGCTCAATTCGTAGATCTTCTTCTGGTCATTGGAAATGCTTGAGCCTGAACACCGAACCCATTTTTTACCACTGATGTTGAGCACTTCGAAACCCTTACCCAAGTTGTTGAGTATACCAATGGCAGTTTCGATGTCGGGTTCTCCAACCGAGATGGGCACGTTCTTTTTCGAATGCAATATGGAAATGAGTTCGGTGATGGATATCAATCCTCCGTTGATGTCTCGGGTGTCTTCGGATATCTCTACTATACGAACAGAAAGTGCCACATGGAAGTTGGCTGATTTCTTATCAGTCAACACCAATTCCAACACATCTACTCCCACCACTTCACATATACGAGAGAACTTGGCCCGAAACTCGCCGTTCTTCTTGATTTCTTGCTCATGTTCGTGGGCAAAGTTGATCAACACCGATTGAATCACACTCAATTGTGTGCTGAGCTGATCCAGGTGTTTTTCGTGTAGCACCCGTCCCAACTGCTCAAAAGTATGTTTATCATTACCCCACTTGTCCATGCTCACATGTGGTGATGTTGCGCCCGATGGATTATAAATGGGCTCTCAAGTTTTTGGGGTTTTGGGGTTTTTGGGGTTTTTGGGGTTTTTTTTTGGAGTTTTTGTTGGTACTGTTCTCGCCTGTGCACAGCTGGCTATTTTTTTCCTCACACACTTCCGCGGTTTATGACTATATGTAATGGGCTGCTAGCATGTTTTTGTGGGGTCCTGTGATTCCTGTGATCCTGTGATAACCAGTTTGTAGCCCATTAGTTTTTTTTCTTTATATATAATTTTTAGGGTTTCAGGATATTCTAGTTTTCTAGGTTTTCTTAGCTAGTTGAATTGTCAAGCTCATTTCCCTCCCGGACTCCAGTGCTCTATTGCTGTTTAGTATGGCCAAACACGCTCAATTCCCTCCCCCTGACGCTCCCGTTATCCCTGTGCCTCGGGAGATCGAGGTAGTACTTTCTAATGGCGTCCTGGGCACTATAGCTGTACCACCTTCTGTTGATGCCGAAAACCCATTCACCGATGGCTTTGCTCCCGGAACCCATAAAGTGGCAATGATTCTCCATGGTCAAGGCGGCCACCGTAACTATATTTATCAAAAGACAATGGCCCATAGATTGGCTGCTGAATTGGGGATTTATTCGTTCCGGTTTGATTTTAGAGGCTGTGGTGATTCCAGCGATAATGCTGACCCCAAAAAGGGTAGAGTGTTGGAACAAGACTTGGAGGACATCCAATTAGCCGCTGAGTACTTGATCGACGGCTCCAAGAATGCCGTCAATATCAACTTCACCTTATCTTCAATCATCTCTCATTCCAGAGCCTCGGTAGCCATGTACTTATGGGCTATCAAGCAAGATAAGCTCTTGAAGTCCGCTGAAAGCCATAGGGCCATCGTGGTTCCCAACTTGATCAATTGTTCTGGTCGGTTCTCTTCCAAAACTGTCTATGATAGATACCCTCATGACGTGGAATGGCACTCCATACCTCAATCCATGATAAGGCATGGCAAAATCACTAATGTGGATTTCCCCAGACCCGAGTTGGACTCGTTGGCCACTGCCCAGTTGGCCGGAATCCGTGATCTTTCCTTGGACTGGTCCGCCATGACCATTTTCGGTCTCAATGATTCGATCATTCCCTTGGAAGATATTGCAGAATGGGCGAACAATTTGAACAGAGGCCCTTATTCCCATGTTCTCAAAATCATTCATGGCGCCGACCACAACTTCTACGGTTCCCACCCCATCAAAAATGCCCTGGATGCTGAAGATTTCAACCCCCATAATTACCCAGTAAACAAAAGAGGGTTGGTCAATTACAACTATCATGTCACCGATTTGATTATTGACTACCTCAGCCCCGAAAAGGAACTCCAAAGGTTTGCTACTGCAAACGTCGAAGTTGGAATATTGCCAAGATGGAAAGCTATTGATGGTGTCAATAACTTTAGAGATTTGGGTGGATGGCATATTAATAACCCTAGATATACATTAGAATCTAAAGCTAGTCACCTGTACTATGTCAAGCCGCATACATTTTTCAGGGGGGCTAATATGTCCAAAGTCACCGATGAAGGCTTGAAAACCTTACAAAGACTTGGAATCAAAACTATTTTTGATCTTAGATCGGATGGTGAATGTGAATCTTCTGGAGTGCCTCAAAATTTGGAAAAGTATGGCATAAAGCGTATCCATGCTCCAGTCTATAGAAAAGACGATTATTCTCCTCAATCTATCGCTTTAAGATACACAAACTTGATGACCAGTTGGTATACTTACGTGGATGTTTATGAAAATATGTTGGAAATGGGAATTTCATCTTTCAAGACCATTTTCGAATATATTCGTGACGTCAACGAACCATTTGTTTTCCATTGTACCGCAGGTAAAGATAGAACTGGAATCATCGGCATGTTATTATTATTGTTATTAGGCGTTGACAAAAATACCATTGGTAAAGAATATGAATTGACTACTATTGGATTGAAGCTGGAACACCCCATTCTCAAAGCTCAATTCACCGATACCGTTCGTACTTTGAAAGCCAAGATGGAAAATGTCGGTGACATCGAAGCATTGATTGGTCAAGGCAGAAAGAATTGGAATGTGGAAGAAGAAGGGTTCGTGAACTTGATTAGTTCTAGATATGAAGCCATGTTGGCTACTATAGAAATGTTCAATGAAAAGTACGAAGGTGTCGTTAACTATTTCAAGACTGAATTAGAATTCACTGACGACGAAATTTTGAAAATTTATAAAAACTGTGTGATTGTTGATGGAGAATTTTCTTACAGTTCAACTCTTAGATGGGGTCATAGAAATGTGGAAAGAGCCAAGTTTTAGGTTCGGACATATGGTTATATAAAGTCGAGACTTTTTTAGTATCAAAAGAATATGCATTATTAATGGTTTCACGTATATTTACAATTAACAAGTGGGTGATCTGATGGTGTAGTTTTGTGATGTGATGAGCAAATGATGGAAATTCCTCCAATTATCATATTGGAGAACCCATTACAGGCCAAAAACTGAAATATGTTTCCAAGAATATTCCAGTTGGTATATTGCAAACCTTGCGATAATTTTACATAATTGGTAGAGGTCTCTGTTGAAATATCAATTTTTTCCGTATAATATCCACCATCTTGATGGTTTCGTCGCGTACTTCTGAGGCACCACTAAGAGGCACCCTTAACACCGCTAATGGAGGGTCCAAATCTTTTAATGATCCCAATAACCTTTGAGACTTACCAATGAATAAAGTCACCTTTTTATGGTCCGCAGGATCGAATTCAAGAGTACCAAATTTCACAGCATGATATATGTCATCAACAGTTATAAAGTTCAGTGCATATTCCTGATTATCATGGTCTGGAGCTGGTGGTTGGGTAGGTAAATTCAATTCACCTTGGATTTCAAGAATGGTCAAACCATACGGAGTGGATATTATGTTATCAATCAGAGGCGATGGTCCAGCATCACCTGATTGGTTGAGGATCTTATTGACAGCCGAGTAGTCTATCTGGGCAGTAGGCATCTCGGGTGTTAATAAGTCAGACGTGTATCAGTAGTAAAGTTTCAAGGAAGAGGCACGTGATCACCAGGCATGTGATAGCACTTCTATTATCACAGGCATAATATCACAGGCATAGCACCATACCATGGTTGCAAACACAGTGACCGGATTAGTCCGGATGCCATTCACGACAAGCATGAGGTATTTGAAGCACTCGGTATTAATTACGAAGTGTGGCCACAATGTATGACCACAATGTATGGCTAGTGGTCTTCGTAAGTGGTTGAATAGTTTATTTGGACCCATTAAAATTACTACACCAAGGGAACTTAAAAATTCGTAACTTAATCAATCAGCTCCATCTTGTATCTGGTAGAAGCCGTGCTTAGGGGGACTCTAATTGACAGCCCATCCGAAGCTAAAGTATTTATAAATCGCTTAGCTCTAAGTATCTGGCATAACAGCACATCACGTGACAAAATTTCCTGTTTAGGCAATATGTATTAGGGTATAGCTAGTATAGTTGCCGCCGTTTGTTCTGTCATCAGTAGTTTCTAAATTAGTCAAAGTGCAAAATAGACATATACGCAGTGCCCAGAAAAGAGATTCGAGTTAATAGTATGAAGTTCGTAAGCTAAATCGTCTGAAAGTGCACATACATAAAATGTGGTGTATGAGGGTAAAAACCAACAGATTTACGGTTGGTAGTTGGTACTAGTAGGTACATTAATAAGTGGTGATGCAACCATAAAGCTTGGTGCCTCAATCTTGCCCCTCGTGTGGCCATTTCTTTCTATCAATGTCACTAAAAAGTACACTCGGTTCCGCATTTGGAAGGCGAACATTTCCATGTTCCTAATTAGGCAATGTGATCTATCTGCACCAAATTATGCCTCAATTAGGCAAGTTGTGCCAAATTGTTAAACATCTACTTTCACACTCATTGTGTCCAATAAATATCACTTTAAATCCTAACATATTTCTTCACCAGTACTTCATGGTCGTGATATCCAAAAAAAACCACCCCCCC
>JAKTXG010000143.1:0-24362 GCA_030561385.1 Suhomyces bribrorum | reverse complement strand
AAGTGGGGGGGGGGGGGGGGGGGGGGGGGGGGGAGGCAACTGGAGCCTATGGAATGTTCTACATAGTGAGAAAGGGGAAACAAGTTAAAGAAGTATATAGTGTCTAGCTAGTGAGTTGTTGTTAATTTTTTTGGGGGTTTTTTTACGGTTTTCTTTTTTTGGTTTGGTGGTGGTTCTTTTTTGGGGGAGGTTCATGGGATGGTTAGCCATCTCAGGCCAGTTCGAGACATTGTGGGATCAACGCGACACAGATGTCGGAGGAGAGCTGGTGGAGAGGGGCTGGTGGAGAGGGGAATGTGCCAGAGTCTGAAAAATATCGGACTCTCCATAACCCATTTTATCCATCTCTAATTACCCAGTGTGATCAACAACCTCGCTCACTAACTTGCCGTCCTTGATAGTATGCTTGAACTGCTCGGGGACGGCCAATTCGGCGTAGTCGTCATTGTCGGGAATATTGACGTTTAAGGTAGTGGAGCTACTAGTGTAGATTTGACAGTTTGCATCCACTGCTTCCTTAGAAAGGTAAATATTACCTTCGTCGGTCTTATCGACATTTATAATGGGAACCACTCCATTCACTTGTAAGCCAAACTTGGAAGACGTGATGACATCCACCCCGGAAATCAACGTGTCTACAACAATTCCAACGTTCTTGGTCTCGGAAATCGAAACATTGTTTGCTTTACCCTTGAGCTGAACCGTAATCCCACTAGATTTCCCAATGTACACCGATTGGTGCATTTGGACCTCAAGCTCAATTGGCTGGTCATTCACAACGTCAGCTTCAGTGTAGTTCTCCACGATCCATTTGGTTCCATCCACCAACGTAGTATGGGCTGGCTTCTTGGGTGGACTGGTCGATAAACTCGTTGGCTTCTTAGGTGGTGCTGGCTTCTTGGCTGCTGGCACCACAGGAGGCTGGTTTTTCAAGTCGGGGTTCTTGTGGGTCATTTCTGATTTGTCGACCTTCTTGAGACCTGACGTGATATTCTCACCCTGGTTCAAATCAGCAAACACAGCATTAAGTCCTCCCTCAGTCTTTGGCTGTTCTACAAAGATATCGGTTGGAGGTGGTGGTGGAGGAGGTGGAGGAGATCCGCCCGTTGATGGACCAGAGCTTTCCTTGGTGCTGGAAGCAGCCACCACCTCACTCAATGGCTTACCAGAGGTATTCCAGGATGGTCCGGTGGTGTGGAAGCTCTTGACATAAGCCTTGAGCTGTTCAAAAATTGCACTAAACAGATTGACCCATTCCACGTGGCTGGGTCCCTTTTCTTTGAACTCTTTCAACACTCTATCGGACCAGAACTTGGCACTATCACTGAATTCAGGAATTAACGATAATGGTGTCTCGGTGACGATCCATCCCAAAACAGGCGAACCTTCACTGATGGTGTTCAAATGGTTGAAAAACTCAGATCTTCTATTCTTGTCCTTGACTTCAATAATAGCACTGATCTTCAGGTTGATTGGGTTCAAGATTTCCAAGAAAGCTGGGTCATTCATGTCAGGTTTCTTGGATTTAGTGACGATTTCCAAGAACTTGCCCTGGGCATCGAAAGCCTCACCCAATAATTGGGCCGATTCGCCTACTACCTGGTTGATAGCTTGCGATTTGGCCACGAAGGGTTGCACGTAAGATTTAAGAAACTGGTCAAACTCCACCACCGATTTGGCCTTGGTCTCGCCAGGCGAACCGTTTCCGGCGGTGGTGGTCACTGGAGCGGCAGCAATGGCTCCAGCAGCAATGCTGGCATCAATTGACTTGGAGTCCGATTCCTCAGCTCCACCAACTCGTTCTTTGTTGGCTTCCTGCTGGAAAATGGTGATGTCCTCCAATCTGGAGGTGGCGGCTTCCAATCTCTTTAAGATAGTCACGATGTTGTAGCCCTGGACGTTGAATTGGTTGGCTTCTTCGGTCGACATTGTTGTGGATTAAGGAGTAGATCGGCGTGTTGTACTTATAGGTGTCCGATTACCCTGTTACGTCAGCATCGTCTACAGCTTACGTAATCGATTTTTATGATCCTCAGCACGTGACTCGGTGTCTACTTCTACTAGTTTTGACACATTTGAAGATATATTCACGCTTATTCAACCAGCAGAGATTGGTGGGTATTTTTAGTCCTGCTTGTAGTTCTTTGTATGCGGACTTAGTTTTTCCGGTCCTAGACCGTTACGTTACTTATATAGAATACTGCTGACGTGTCTTCAGGAGTCCGGATTGTCAGTATCCAACGTCGTCTGGTTGACATCCAGGAGGTTGAAGTCGCAAATCTAGGTCAATCTAGGTCGTGCACTGTATCCTGTTGAGTTTGTGTAATCGTTACTGATCTTAATTAATGTTTATTACGTAAGCGCTTACGTAAGCAACCAACCAATTATGTAAGTGCTTGCGTAAGCAGAGACCTGTTTCAATCATCACCAACAACTAACCCGTCTTTCACCACCATTTCCCTCTACCATGGCTCCTTCCAAAGTCAAGCCGGAGGAACCGGAGTACCCGCCGCAGGAGGTCCATTATCTCAGAGAAACTGCGGCGCCAGAGTTGCCAGAGCCGTTTTATACCAGTTATCAAGCCCAGGTTCCCATAGCGTTGGATATGGGATCCAGTTCGTTCAAAATCGGGTTAACCAACTCGCCAGACCCCAACAACGTGTTCCCTTCGGTGATGGCACGGTACCGGTACCGGAAGAAGCCGGTTTCCGTCACCATAGTGGGGAATGATGTCTATCGAGACCCGCTTCTTAAGACGTCGATCCGGAGTCCATTTGATGGGCCTTTATTGACCAATTGGGACTATGTGGAAGATATGTTGGACTACTCATTTGAGCACCTTGGGGTGTCCAGTAACGATGGCAAATTGAACAATCCCATCATTATGACTGAACCAGTTGGCGCCCCTTTAAGTCATAGAACAAACATGTATGAGTTGCTCTTTGAAGCGTACCAAGTGCCCAAGGTGACGTTTGGGATCGATTCGTTGTTTGCGTTCCATGCCAACTCCCAACTGGGTGCCGATGGATTGGTAATTGGCACTGGCCATGAACTGACTCATGTTATTCCAGTTTTGGGAGGCCGGGGGATTCTTCAACAAACAAAAAGAATCGACTGGGGTGGCAATCTGTCACAGCAGTTCTTGGCCAGTTTATTGGGGATGAAATATCCTTATTTCCCCACCAAGCTCACCGCTGACCATACCACCAATATGTTCAAGGATTTCTGTTATATTCTGGAAAACTATAGTGATGAATTGAAACATTATCTTGATATCGATGTATTGGAAAACAACGATGTCGTCATGCAAGCTCCTGTGGATCTCAGCCAGCATACTGTCAAGAAAAAGTCCGAAGAAGAACTTGCAAAACAATTACAAAGAAAACGTGAGCAGGGAAAACGTTTACAAGAACAGCAACAACAGAAACGGTTGGAAAAAAGACTTCAGAAGCAGGAGGAATTGGACTATTATACCAAAATGAAGGATGAGATCGCCAATCTCAATAAGCAAGATCTTTTGGACCGTTTAACCGATGAAGGCTTCGAAGATTTGAATGATTTCAACAAGTATCTTAAGAACTTGGAGAAAACTTTGAAGACCAAATCGGACGAAGATGACTTTGATGGGCCTGTAGACCCTGCCGAAGCCTGGCCGTTAGTTGATATCCCTGATGATCAATTGAATGATGAACAAATCAAAGAAAAGAGAAAGCAAAAGTTGCTCAAGGGAAACTATGAAGCCCGTGAAAGAAACAAGGAGCTTCAAAGGCAGGAGGAGGAGACGCGTCTTCAAAAGGAAAAGGAAGAACAGGAATGGCGTGAGCGTGATTTGGAAGACTGGTCCAACACCAAGAGATTAAAGGTGGCAGAATTGGTGGGTAAATATATGGAGAAGTCCAAATTGTTGGAATCTTTCAAAGACAGAAAGTCATTGGCTGCGCAACAAAGAATGAAGAATATTGCCGATTTGGCCAATGACCAATCGGTTGGGACTTCTGGTAATGCTAGCAATTCCAGGAAAAGACGGAGAGCAGGCAATACCAGTATTGATAATGACCCTACCGATACGTTCGGAGCCAACGATGATGACTGGGGAGTCTATAGAGACATTACCAATTCAAGTATAGAAGAAGATATTGCAAGTCTTATGAAAGAGATCGAATCCATCGAGGAAGACTTGTTGAAGTATGACCCTTCGTTCCACCATGAAGACACATTCCTGGCATCACAAACGTTCGACTGGAAAAGCCTGGTCCTCCACAAATTTGTTCATGGTCCTCGTCCTAACTTGACATATGCTCTACAAGCCGAGGGGATCTCGCCAGAAGAAATCGCCAACCATCCCGAGATCATCTTGAAAAACCATCAAATGCACTTGAATGTAGAACGAATCAGGGTTCCCGAAGTCTTATTCCAACCCCACATTGCCGGATTGGACCAAGCAGGTATTGTTGAATTACTGAATGATTTACTTTGGAAAAGATTGGATGGAAATTTCACTCCTGGTGGCCAGGCGTATAATCTTATACAAAACGTTGTAATAACCGGTGGATTGGCCAAGTTGAAGAATTTCCAGCAGAGAGTCACCACCGATCTTATCAGTGGTTTACCCATTGGAGCACCACTAAAAGTCCGTTTGGCCCAAAACCCAATTACTGATGCCTGGAGAGGTATGCAGAAATGGGCACAAACGGAAGAGAGCCGCAACAGTTATGTTTCTCGAGCCGAGTACCATGAGTATGGGCCCGAATATATCAAGGAACATGGATTGGGGAACGTGTGTCTTAAGTGAACGAATTGGCAAAAATGCTTGAAATATGTACAATACTCAATAAATAATGTGGAAATAATAAAAGAAGAATATTGAAATCCTACTGAATTTAAGGTGCCTACAAACCAGGGCTATGACGATGATGTTTTTTTTTTTTTTTTTTTTATTTTATTGGTCATACTGTACAAGACTTTTACTCTATTACTTCTTAGTGGACTCCTTGTTGGCATTAGGATTGATCCCTCTTCTCTTCATGCTGTGTTTAATGGTTTTGTCGATAATTTCCTTATCTTCATCGTCATTGAATTGGGCAAAATCGCCATGGATAATACCCTCCTCCTCAGCTTCAGCTCTGGCCAAAGATTCCTTCTCCTTGGCACCGGCCTTGGAAATATCATGAGGTGATGGAGCGATTTTCTTGAACTTAGCAACGTAAAACCCATCCACATTATAAGTATGAGGATAATATCTTCTAGTCAATGAGATCTTAGGGTTGAAATGCTTCCCTCGGAAAGAAGTGAACCCTTCCTTTCCAATCTGTAAGCCAGTATCCACCAACTTGACGTTGGGTCTCTTTCTTAAGGCATAATCAACCACGGCTTCATTTTCTTCAACCATCACTGAACATGTAGAATATACAATGACTCCTCCAGTTGGAGAGTTGGCATCGACAGAGTCAATGGCCGATAACAACAATTGTTTTTGTAAGTGGGGGATCTGAATAAAGTCCTTTTCGGTTCTATTAACCTTGACCGATTCATCTTTAGCAATCACACCAGTACCGGAACATGGAGCATCCAACAAGATTCTATCAAAGCCTCCAATGACCTTGGGGAACTCCCGAGCATCGTAGTTGCACACAATGGTATTTTTACATCCCAATCTATGGATATTGGCGATCAATGACTTGGTTCTGGCCTTGTTGGCATCGTTAGCAAACACACACCCGGTGTTTTTCATCATGGCAGAGATATAAGTGGTCTTACCACCTGGGGCAGCAGCCATATCAAGAACACGCTCGTTGGGCTGAGGGTCCAATGCCATCACTGGTAAAAACGATGATGCTGCTTGCAAAATATAGTTACCAGCCAAATATTCTGGCGTGGCTCCAATAGGTACTTGAGAATCAAAGATTTGTAATCCCACCTTAGTCCATGCTCCAATGGGTTGTAAATTGACCCCACGGTTGACCAAGTGCTGGGCCAAATCACGACGTCTGGTCTTCAAGGTATTTGTTCTAATGGTGATGGGTCTGGAGATTTCGTTGGCTTCAAAGAACTCCATGGCTTCTGATGGAGAGAATAAATTGAATAGTTTTTCAGCCAAAAATTCGGTATAGCCAAAATATTCACATATATCCTTGAGCAATCTGCTGATGTAATCGTTTCTGGACTTGCCTTCTTCGGCCAATTCCTTGAAGTTCTCTAATACCTTGACTATTTCGATCATTCTGGTTCTGATCATGGTAATATCCTTGGGGGCAGCAGCAATCTCGGCCTCTTCTTCTTCTGTGGGCAATACCTGTGCTCTGGGCTGGTTGACTTGGCCTTCCAACAATTCCTTTTCTGCTTCTTCTGCCTCGAACTCCTCTTCTTCATCTAATCTCCTCGATAATGCTTCCATATTGGCTGCGTTCAATTCCTCCATATCTTCGTCATCGTCATCGGAAAACATAGGGTTAGCACGGGCTTCCTCATCCGAGTCAAAATCTTCGCCATCTTCAAGATCAAATTCGTCGCCATCGAGTTCTTCGTCGTCGTCGTCTTCCACTTCTTCCTGGTCAGAATCTTCAAATAACGATTTCTTGGCCGAAGCAAGCTCCTCCAAGTCCACTTCCGGCAAGTCCACGGGATCCTGGTACTCTTCCTCTTCGTCCTGTGCCTTCTTTTGCTTGTGTGCCTTCTTGGGCTTGCTGGTGGAGGCTGGTTTGGTATCGTAGGTTTTGGACTTCTTGACGGATTTGGCGGGTTTTTCGTCGTTTTCGGCCCGCTTTCTTTTGGCTTCTTTCTTGTCCTTCTTGGCCTGCATCTCCTCGAACGAGGGTGGCACCCCCTGCTTGTTTTTAGCTCTTCTTCCCATTGTGATAGCTGATACTATTGGATAAGATCTGGACCTCAAACTAAGATGGGATGAGCCTGAAAAAAAAATCGGCCTCCGCGCACGACTCATCGCCTTACTAGTGTATAGTTCTTCATATCAAAGCACCCATAACTTACACTAACAACACCGTTTAGGCGAATTCCAAAGACATTGACTTGGGACTACGAACCACATCTTTAATACTGCCCAAAAAAAAAAAGCAACTTTTCGTCCCTGATGACCAAAAGTACCACCATCATCGCACCTAATCAGCATGCGTTGATCCGTCTCCCATCCGAAGGGCTTAAGATCGTGGAATTGAGGCCTGGTGGGACCATCAGCTTGGGGAAGTTCGGGTCTTTCCATGTGGACGGCGTTTTGGGGTATCCTTTTGGGCAGAGCTTTGAAATCTTGGACCAAAATGCCGTTAACCCGGTGAAAAGTTTGGCACCAGGGCTTGAACAAGACAGTACTGTAGAGAATGAAGAAGTGGGGGACGTGGAAGGGGATATTTCCAAGGCCGACCTCACGTCGCTCTTCTCGGCCAATGCCGACAATAACCAGCAAATCATCAATATTGGGTCCAAGATCCAGACTCTTACCAGTGGAGAAATCGATGAGCTCAAGCAATCAGGGGCCACCTCTGATATTGGCCAACAAATCATTGAAAAGATCATTGCGGGCCACAGTGGCTTCGATAAGAAGACGGTTTTCTCCCAGCAGAAGTATCTCAGAAGAAAGCAGCAGAAATTCATGAGACGGTTCACTGTAGAATATATTGGATCGTCGCAATTGCTCCAATACTTTATTGAAAAAGACCTTCCTCGGGTGCTTGATATGAGCGAGGAGACCTTGGGTATAATCATGAATTATGCCAATGTCAAGCCTGGTGGCAAGTACTTGTTGGTGGATGAAACCGGAGGGGTGATTTTATATGCATTGATGGAAAGAATGAAAGGTCAAGGAACCATTGTGGTTGCCCATGAAAATGAGCATCCCAACCATATTGCCTTGCGGTACTCCGACTACCCTGAAGACTTGATCTCCACAATGGTCAAGCCCATCAACTGGTTGCAATTTATGGAGCCTGAAAACGAGAAAATCGACCTTGAATTGTTGACCCAGGAACAGATCGATGACCTCAAGCCTTCCAAAAAAATCCAGTATGAAAAGAGAACCAAGCGGGCTCAAGATATCAACTCGGTCATTGAAACTGTCCAGCAGGGCAATTTCGATGCCTTTATCTGTGTCAGCACCTTACACTTGCCCAGTCTTTTACCTGAAGTTCTTCCTACCATTGGAGGATCCAGACCCGTGGTGTTATACAGTCAGTTCAAGGAGCTTCTTTTGGAGACTCAACATTCTTTAGCTAACGACAAAAGAGTGTTGGCTCCGTCGATCTTCGAGACCAGAGTCAGACCCTACCAGACCATCATCGGTAGAATTCACCCGGTTATGACCATGAGAGGTTACGGAGGTTATGTTTTGTGGGGAACCAGAGTGTTTCCTAAGGAAAACATCACTGCTGTGGGACGAGGCGTGGTTAAGAAAAAGAAGGAAGAGAGTTCCAGGGAACCAGAAGACACTGTTGCATCATCAGAGGAGCCCCAGCCCGAATCTGAAAAAAACTAGATACATAAATGCCATATTTTTATTTCACCAGACAATTCTATAGATTTATAATTTACCTGAGTATCGTTGTATTCTTAAAACCTCCAGTCTTTTTTTTGGTTAATGAATATCGACTTCCGTTGGTATCAAAAAGCAAAAAGCATCTTCAAATGACTTCAACTATATTTAGCTATTGGTACTTTGGATGCGATAATACTATTTATTCTTTGGGTATCATTATTGAACTTCTACTTACCATAGATAATTGATTATGTAGCCATACAGTCATTGGCCAAATTTAATAGAATACTAATTATGTTAGAGTCTACAAATTAACTGATATAAATTATATTTTATCAACTGCTGGCATTTTTTTTTAACTTCATTCATGTTTTAACCATTAACAAAGACTATAAATTTAAAGCTATCAGCTGGTAGCATCTTTAATTTAATTTATCATCATTATAGACTATAAATTAGCTGTTTTAAATGGTATATTTTATCACTTGTAGCTCCTTTTATTTTTTTATGGTCTTCTCTTTCTTTTCTATTTATGAAGACTACTTAAAGGTACAATTATGTTGATGGCATTTTGTCGACTTCATTCACTATCTTCTCTTTATTTCAGAGACTATAAATTAGCTATTCTTCAAACCAGGACATTACCTATCAAGATATAATTCTAGGTTCGAAATCGGGCAGCGTATTTATTGGTGAAGCAGATACAGAACACTCATTTATGAGCTTTAGTATATCGAAATACCTAACTGATACAAGTCAACTATTATTTTATTAATAATATATACGGCTCAATTTCTAGAACTATTTATAAGAGATGACCAGAGTACTGTCATTGAGCTCGAAGGATCTTTAACTTTAGTTAATCTCCATCTTTCGGAACCATCCAAAAGGAATTCACTTAAACATTTATTTCACATGTTGGAAATCTCGTTGAGCCACTTCATTTCCTTCTTCCATCCCACAACGCAACGTACTTTGCCACTTCCATCGCAATAACCACTCACCACCCATTCTTTGTCTGTCAATAACTGCTGAACATATTCTACTTGCAGCTGGTACCCTAGCTCGAAAACAAACCCTTTGACCTGCAAAGGTATTGCCAACTGCTGCACCAAAGCCTTGTAGAACTCGTTTTCTCCCACAAGTGCCAACTTCGGCTCGTACAATCGCACCGACCTCTCGACCCCATTAACGGCCATCGAAGACTGGTAATCTTCCATGGGAATATACGGAGGATTACTAACCAAAAGATCGACATTGGCCACCCCTAAATCGGCTACAACACTATGGCTAAAGATATCAACCTGCTTGAACCTCACGTTTTCACTGGGATACTTCTGTAAATTGGTATTCGCAAGAGTATAGGCATCCCCAGAGATATCGAACCCTACCACCTGAGCATTATCCAATTGTTGGCTCATTAGCAATGGAATGCATCCTGTGCCGGTACAAGCATCCACAATGGATACTGGACGGCTCGTAACGTTCTGTTTTATCAACTGTGCCAATTTGGTGGCCCATTCCTCAGTCTCCCATCGGGGTATAAGCACTCCGGGCCGACACTCGATATCTAGAGACCCAAACGGTTGTGTCCCAAGAATATACTGGAGCGGTTCCAATTTTGAACGCCGCCTAACTGCATTGGCCCATTGGTGCTGCGGAAGCTCATTCTTGATCCATTGAAGCTCCTGTTTGGCCAATGAAACATTGGGGTTCGCTCGAAGAAGAGGTGCTAGTAATGGCGATACCTTGAGGGCATTGCGAACTAGCCGAGGCGAAATTCGTGGCATACCGAGAAACTAGGCTAACCTATAAAACGAAACGGCCACCGAGACTGGAACTTCGACCTATACAGTAGAAAACACCCATTAGTGTAGTAGGTATGGCTATGATGAGATGAGATGGGGTCACGTGATACGTCACGTGAAGATGATATCTACAGAAATCTCTAGATACATTAATTGGGGATATATACAGAACCGGAAGGTTCACGAGCTCAAGGGCCTTGAAGGGGTCTACAAACCCTTTCTGACGTAGTACATATAAGCTCTTTCGTGAACATCTTCGGCAAATGGAGTGATGACTTCGGAGTGGCCAGGTCTGGCGATAGGATCTCTCAAGTAAATGGCATGACAGGTGTTGAAGGAGATCTCGATGTGGGCAGGTAAGATGGCAAAACAGCCCAAGAACGGTCTGGGGGTCCAAGGAGTGAAGTACGACTTAGAAGGATCTTGACGTCCAAACAAGCCCTTTTGCCATGGCAAGTTGATCTTTGCAGAAGCTTCATTTTCCAAGATTTCTTCTTTATTCAATTTTTGATGGAATGTCAAATTGCTAGCAAAGCTGGAGGTGAAAGGAATGGTGGTGGCGTCTTCTGATAACTTGCTTTCTTGAGCAGACACCCGGATGGACTCCACGGTAGCCTTTTGGATTTCTCCCAATAATTGTTTAACGCTTGAAGTTAAATGCTTTTCACCGGCGTCCATTTCGGGCTTCTTCTTGTGGATGAACTCAGAGACTTTGGCATCGGAGAACTCTTGTACCAAGTCATGTTTCCCATCAGATAATAAGTTATAGACATCGTGGGACTTCTTGGCTTGAGTACCAAATTCTTGAAACACTGATTCGTCGATTTCTTCCTTATTGGCATTGGAAGCAACAGTCAAGATGCGGGCCAAAATCAGTTCTCTTGTTGTTTGCTTTTGTTTTCTGATCATGTCCTTGTCTAAGCTATCATTGAAACTCTTTATCGATTGGATGCTTTCTTGTCTAGTTGAATCTAAAGAAGGAGGTTTAGCTTGCTTCAATTCCCACACGTCACGAGGATTTTCCTTAGCAGACTTGACGTACTTGTTCCACACTGAAATCTGTTTATTGTCGACCTTGACTGCTTCCTCCAAACCAGGCTTAATTCTTCCCATAGCCAATAATACTTTCTCAGGTTTGACGTTGAAAATGTCTCCGGCTTGTAATGGGAAAGATGGATGCTTGATAACAACCCCATTCACACTGACATGGCCCCCCAAAATAAACTGTCTTGCTTGTCTGACAGAAGATGCAAACATGGCCCGGAAAACGGCCAATTCCAACCTTTTTTCAAGCACAGCATATGTTTGCAACACCATAGGAGTAGGGAATACACGAGACCCCTTCAAGGAGGCATCTAATTGGGCCACAGACTCGAGTGACGGACTGAACAATGTCTTCCACCGAGATTCGGTCAAATGTTCTCCATGATACGATCTGGTTTCTGATTTGGCTTTCCATTTCTGTTGGAAAAGTGTGAGTCTGTCGAAGGAAACCTTGTCTTTTTTGTAGAGGTTGAACAAGTTGTACTTGTTCATGGAAGTCCGAACTCGGCCTCTGCTGAGAGAGTTGAGGTTCTGGGTCTTTCTAGGCATATTGCTAAGGCACAGGTAGAGGAGACTTTAGACTATACCACCAGTGAAATTTTTGTATCGACGAGGGTGTCACGTGATTTAATACTGCCTGCATACAGTCTCGGGATACAAAGAAGAGGTGATGGTAGGCAGCTTTGGAAGCAGAAGCATCAAGGCGTCTAGACATCAGGGGCATCGAGCAGCTATTGGTTGAACGGGATGCGTAAGTGGACTCTTGATGATGAGATCAAGTTGCTCAATTTGGTATGCGACCATAAGCCGGCTGGGCCCGAGAAAAACAACAACATGACAATGTTGATCACCAAGATCAACAACAACAGCACCACGCCGTTCACAGCGGAGGAAGTGTGGGCCAAGTTGGCCACCTACTACAACCTCCCGAAATTGGACCTGTTGGAGGGCGAGCGGGACAGCGATGAGGATGAACAGCCGCCCAAGGACAAAAAGCGGGTGGTGGCAGCCAAACCCGATATCAAGGAGGAATCTTCGGGACTCAGCGAAGTAGAATCAGATACGCCCACCGACGGGACGCCAGGAGCTGATAAGCGCCGTCGGTCACGAGCTGGAAGCAGTGAGGACGAGGATGAGGACGAGGGTGAGGAAGAAGATGGTGAAGGTGAAGGTGATGGTGAAGGTGAAGGTGAAGGTGAAGAGGACGAGGAAGAAGAAGAAGAGGGAGAAGAACGCGAACATCACCACGAGCACGATCAACAGGATAAAAGAAGAGTCACCCGAAGAGGACGAAAGAGTGCAGTGGAAAAAACCGCGCCCCCCAAGAAGCGGACCCGGTCGTCTGCCAAGTTGGATGTGGACCAAACAGGGCAGGCAGGGCCTGCAAAGCGGAAGAGTTCCCGAGCAGCCACACCTCCAGCCACCAAGAAGAGAAGAACGCGGTCGGAGACCAACCAACACCAGGGAGATGATGATGATGATAAGGACGATGAAGAGGAGGCCACACCTAAGCCAGTCAGAAGGGCCACCAGGTCCAGCGCTCCACCCGCCAAGCCGGTGAGGAGAAGCACCCGCAAGAAGTGATCAACATTTACAAGAATGGTGTGCCACGGACAACCAATGGCAAGAGCAAAAGACAAGAACGACAGGAACAGAACTACAATCGCAAAAACGACAGCCAATGGTCACAGCTAACAGAGCCTCTACTACCAAAGACAACAACAACTACAAAAACTACAACAGCAACTAAGCACAGGTAACCAGAGCTAAATCACACCCCATGGCAATGCAAATCCCTACAGCAACAATTGGGGTCTGGCTGCAAATGAGTACCAGACGATCAAGGGAAAGCACCATTGCTGATACTGGCTGCTTTGGAAATAGGACCACTGCCCATGACTACAGGATCCATTCCAATCACACACGATCCAACCATAAGATGTACATAGATGTATTATAATGGCCGCAGCCACCAACCGATCCATGATGTAGTCCACCTGTAACAAATGTGAAACCAGAATGATACTTTGACCAGATGCTGGAAGCGGTGGCAATATCAAAGCCATGCTACAACTGACCATGCCTGAACTATCGAGAGAATGGATAACCAACCAGATGGCATGGCGACATCACCATTTATTGGTGGATCAGGCTGGTTTTGGGTGACTCGATTTCCAAATGTTGATTCACCACTCGACCCTAAAACAAATAGCTGTTCACCACAACCACAACCACAACCACGCGTCCTCCAGATTCGTTTACAAGGTGTATCCAAAGTTATCACAAGAGTAGATGGGGTTGTACTTCGGCATGGCACGGTGAGACTCGAACGATACGTTTGTCTGGCGCTGGATTTTTCACCAACCGCGATCAATGATCCATCACCATGGTATAATGACCCTCTTCAGCACCATACGGCCGCTTACACGACGTATGGCACTGTTGCCTTGTCGGAGGCTCCTCTGTCGATCCACGGCTGTATTCAACCAAGCTAGTCTCAGTGACTCCTTGGACATAGCGCCTTCTCCTAGCCCATCTCCTAGCCCATCGCTTCCATCATGGGATCGAGGTGGAAGAACCGACAAGAACAGCTTGACGCCGTTGTACGCGTCCATAAAGAAGCTCATCGACTCCAACCCCGGATGTGTATGTCTTATTCAAGTAGGATCATTCTACGAGCTTTATTTTGACCAGGCATCCGACTACGGGCCCAAGTTGGGCCTCAAGGTGGCCACCAGAAAGACAAACAACTATACCATCCCTATGGCCGGATTCCCGGTGTACCAGTTGCAAAAGTTCGTCAAGATGTTGGTCCAGGACCACCAGGTGAACGTGGCCATCATCGACCAATGTCCTTCCAAGGGCCAGTCAGTGGATTCCATCATCCATCGAAAAATATCCCGAATCGTGTCTCCAGGAACTTTGGTAGATGAAACGTTTCTTAACTACTCCCAGAACAATTATCTTGTGGCCATCTCGTTTCCTCCCAATTGCACGGCTGTCCCAGCCGATCCAGACCTAGCTATTGGAATATCATGGATCGATGTTTCTATTGGCGAGTTCTACGTCCAGCAGACAACCTTAGGAGAACTTATGGCCGATATCTCCCGAATCAACCCCAGTGAAGTTCTTATATCCAAGGAGTTCCAGCTGGAAAATATCACCTTTGGCACTTGGTACTCTCCTCTACAAGATTTAAGAAAATACTTTTTACGTTACCACAAGACCAACTACGCCGACTTGAAGTATAAATTCAAATCCAACATCCAAGCTACCCGGAAATCCCTCGAGAATTTCTCCGGAAGAGAAGAAGTGGCCATGAACTTGGTACTTTCCTATATCAACGTCAATTTACCTGATAGAAACCCTTCCTTAGAAGTCCCCACCCAATACTGGAATGAAAAATATCTTCAAATCGACTCCAGAAGCAGAGAAGCCTTGGAGCTTACCGAAAGATCCAGCTACGGCAAGAATTTGTCCGTAGGCACTCTTTTGAATACCATAAAGAGAACAGTGACGCCCTCGGGCTCCAGACTATTGACCCAATGGATCAAGTCACCCATTCTAGATATCGATGAGCTCAAGTACCGCCAGAGCTTCGTCAGTATGTTTCTAGAATACGATTACCTCAAGGTGTCCATTCGTACCAGGCTTTCTGCCTTGGGTGATTTTGTACGTTCTTTACAACGACTTTCTTTGAATACTGGAAATACTGTGCTGCATCTTCTCTCCATAGCTGATGGAATCGAAAAGTTATACGATCTCGAATTATTTCTTGTGGAAGAATACAAGCAGCACCCAAAGTCTTGTAAAGTCGTGGGATCCCTTCTTCAAGATTTCAAAGTCCCTTGGGAAATCTCTAACCATATAAGTGAAACCTTACATGTAGATTATGAGGAAGATATTCAAATTGAACAAACTCCACAAGAGGAAGATGTGGAATTGCAAGATTCTGCGGATTTCCTTGGATCCTATAGTAATCTGTCTTTGGAAAAGTATAAGGAGTTGGAAAAGCCCAACCAAAGCCAGTTTATGTTCAGTGTGAAGCGTGATTACGATGAAAAGTTGTCTGACTATCATCAATTGATGGATTCACTCAAGGAAAAGGAATCGCAGATGCTAGACGAAATCGAGATTCAGGTTAGCCAAATCGACCCCAAACTTAAGGTCATGAAAAAAGTCCAACATGGAAGGTATCTGAACGCCATATACATTTCTGGTAAGCAAAAGCTGATCTCAGAGGTAATTGAAATCTTAGATGATGATGATGTTCGTGAAAAGAGAAAAGGCTCTTTGCTCTATCAGCCTCAAGATTGGTCTAAACTACAGACTGAAATTGATGAACAGACTGATCTTATCAAGGAATATGAAAGAGAAATTATTGATCAATTGCGTGCAACTGTACTTGATGCGGTACCTCAGATCCGTCGTATTAGTAAGTTGGTTGATTTTTTGGATATCACTATGTCATTTGCAGTTTTAGCCCAAGAGGGGGGGTTTGTGTGTCCCAAATTCACCAAGTCTCCTCAGCTCAACATTGTCCAAGGCAGACATATTGTGGTGGAATCGGGATTGAAAAAAATCGGCACCATGTTTACTCCCAATAATACCCGAATCAGCGCTAGTTCCGATAGTTTATGGGTTATTTCAGGGCCTAATATGGGTGGGAAAAGCACATTTTTGAGACAAAATGCATTGATTGTGATTTTAGCACAAATTGGATCGTTTGTTCCAGCAGAAAAGGTGAGTCTAGGAGTAGTGGATAAAATATTTACTAGGATCGGGGCATCCGATGATCTTTTCAGTGATTTAAGTACGTTTATGGTCGAAATGGTGGAGACTAGTAATATTCTCAAAAATGCCACGACTCGATCTCTAGCCATTGTGGATGAAATCGGAAGAGGAACTAGTGGAAAAGAAGGATTGGCTATTGCATACGCCACTTTGTTGAATTTATTACAGGTTAATAAATGTAGAACCTTATTTGCTACTCATTTTGGAAAGGAAATAGAACTGCTTCTTGTCGCTAATAATATCAACCAAAAGAAAATCAAATATTATAGAACCAGGGTCCACGAAGATAACAATAGTTTTGTGATTGATCATCAACTAGAGTCCGGGATAAGTGAACGTTCATACGCTCTAGAGGTTGCAGAAATGGCTGGGTTTCCGAAGAAAGCTTTGGAAAGCGCAAGAGAAGCCATGTTTACGCTTACTACTGGAACCATGTCAAAGACCATTAAAGAACTAAAAAAGCAGAAATAATAAATCTAGTACAGTGACTATATCTTCTGAACTGACTTTACAAAAATCAGGAGGTTTTTTTACATAGATAAACAAAACTTCGAAATAGCATTCGGCATTTATAGACTATAATAATTTGATCACGCTTCATAGTGTCTAAGAATATGTATTTTGCAACCATATTTTTGCAGCCAAAGCAACAATTTCACTCTAACTTAGGTTACAACGCTTCTAATGTTCTATTGATTTAATCTAATGTACATATGGTTTGATAATAATCATTGAGGAGGCTGTTGCTGTTGCTGTTGCTGTTGCATTTGGCTAGCTACAAGTTGTTGTAATTGCTGTAACTGAGCTTGTTGAGCATTTTGTGGCGGAAGATTTTGTGGAGGCTGGGGGGGATACTGGTTATATTGTCGTGGCTGTGGTTGCTGTTGCCATTGGTTTCCCTGTTGATATTGTTGGAACTGGTTTGGATGTTGATAAACAGGCTGCTGGAATTGGGTAGGATGGCCAGGATAAGCTGGAAGACCTGCATTGGGGTACTGCTGATGTCCATAAGCTTGGTTGGCAAACTGCACTTGGTTGTATGGTACACCATATGGAGATGGGTTATGGAAGGTGGCGTGGTTCATAGCACCAACTTGGGGATGCTGGTTTTGGTAGCCAGGGTAAGCTTGCTGAGGAACTTGCTGGGGAACTTGCTGGGGAACTTGTTGGTGAGCTTGCTGAGGAGCTTGCTGAAGGGTTTGGTAAGGCTGTGAGGCCGGATATGTCGTTGGAGCCTGAGTTGGGGATTGATAATTGGAATATTGAGGTCTTGGTCCAGCTGACGCATCGGGTTGAGCATACCCATAAGGTTGAAACTTTTTAGGCTCTGGTTGGGTACTATCCGATTGTTTGGATTCGTTCTTTCTCTTGTTCTTTTTCTTCTTTTTGGCTTGCTTGACTTCCATTTCCTTTTCATCATCAGAAAATTCTTGTTCTTCTTCAGGCAACTCTTCGTCATGGCAATTACTAGCATCTGTCCCTTTCAAACTCTTGATACTGTCCGTGTAGATAAAGGTTGAATCTGGAACCACGTAATAGACCAGTTTACCCTTTGAATCCTTGAATTTTTGAAACTCTTCAGTGGTATTGAATTTGACACGATATATTGGATTTTGTAATTTACCAAAAGTTTCAAACAATGGTCCAATTAAAGTCCGGTCTTCAAAACATAATACCGATTGATCCTTCAATACCCTGAATTCCCCTGAGATACTGGCCTTGATAATCACACTATTTTCCACCAATGCAGTAACTATACCCACGGGTTCGATTGGAGCATTCTCTGGAACTTGGTAATCCTGAGGAAGTGAAGGGGCCCTTTCGTCCACTACTTCGTTCTTTGAAAGTATAGGACCATTGATGGTCTCACCTTCTTCATCTGAATCTATTTCGGCCTTGCCGTTTGGTTTTTCATCTTCCTCGTCACTATCACTACTAGAATCGGAATCTGATTCTGATTCTGAATTGGATCCGGAACTGGAGTCGGAGTCTGAACCCGAACTGATTCCATCTATAATTATATCATCGTCAGATAATTGTGCCAATTGTTCATTTTCAGTAGTTTTGTCGAGGAAACCTTTGATATCTGAGTTTATAATTTTCGGATCCTGCTGAACTTCTGTTTCCGCTGGACTGTTTTCAGGAACAGGTGATTTTTCGGTAGTTTCTTGAGCTACTTCTGCTTCATTTACAGCTAGATGTTGTGGTTTTTGAGTTTCTGGTATTTTTTCTTCTTCATTTATTGCTGGATCTTCTGTTTTTTGAGTTTTTTGAGGTGGTTCAGTCTCAGAAGCTGGCGTTTCCATTGCTGTTTGAGCTTCCTGAGCGGGTACGGTTTCAGAAACCTCGGATATTTGAGTCTCCTGGTTTGCCTCGGTGTTTGTTACGGCTGATTCATCGGCTTCAGGGTTTTGTTCGGATGTAATTTCTCTAGCAGTTGCATTTGTAGGGATTTCTTCAACTGCATTTCCTATTGCTGGGTCTTTAAGTCCTTTTTCCAACACAGCTTCCTCGGTACCAGAACTTTCAGAGTGCTCTGGTTTGGTCTGCGAGGTTTCAGACACTGGTGTTTCTTCCTGCTGTTCTGGTGCACTCGACTGTTGATTGTTTTGAGCTTGGTCAATGGTGTTGGAGTCAATCGCTTGAGATGGAATGCTTAGGTCTTTCCCCGTTGCAGACTCCTCATTGGTGGCAGAGGCCTTCTCGGTATACTCAGCAATATTTTCTCGGGTGCTACGATGCATCTCGGGCTGTGCTTCTTTGGCCGCCGCTTCTGGTCTAAGTTCCTCCATGGCCATCACTACTTCGGGAACTCCAGCACTAGGTTTTTCGAGATGCCCATCGGGAGTTGATCACGTGACACCGTTTTCACGCGCTTGGTCGACAAGAGGGCAGGGTCCAAAGTTGGCAGGTTTCACGTGACTGGTGGTCCGCACCCAGATCTGGGGTAAGTGGGGCGAGAAACTGTTGGAGCAGACTGTGATTTTTGATTATGGTCTGATTTGCAGGTGATGAAACGTACCATTGTAGTGTGAAAGTGACGATCCAACCAGCTCTCGGTTAGGATGTATATTGCATGAGTGACCTGGCCAAACGATACCAGGCTTTAGGGTTCTAGCACCTTGGAAATTGATGTAAAGGTGATTCCCCTCAGACGGTTTTTGGGTTCGCAAAGATTACCTCATCTGAAAATCGCGGCTTAATATGGCAAATGGATTTGAACAACGATTTGTCACCATACTAACCAGAACAAAGACACACTTCAGATGAGATTGACCAAGAGTGCAGTGGAGGGGATTTCCACGGGTAGGTTCCCCACTTTGGTTATGGCTGATGTGTCGATTTGCAGCCGCACAATTGAAGCCAGAGGGGGCAATCCATGAATGTTGCTTTTAGGAGACTTTATTGTCAATCCAGGCGTTCGAAAAAAGTCACATGAATCTGGTTAGAAAACATGGTGTTCAGGTCATGCCACAAAAACTCTAGGTCCAATATATATATATATATAAAGGCAAGACGATTTCATGGGGAAGTAGAAACCAGTAATCTTCAATACAAACATGTCTGGGTTTGTGGAATCAATCTTTCCTTCGGTAATCACCGAGGAGCACCTCGATCTGATGCTCCTTTTAATGGATGCTTTTGTCCATGAAACTACCGCTGAAAACATCAAGCCTTATTTAGATAAGGATTTTCCTGAAGACCAAATCGACACCTATTTGAAGACATTCACCAAGCCCTCGGACTCGCCTGTTTTCAGAGACATCTTGAAGACGGTGTTGAGCCACTTGAACACCGCCTCGTCCAGAGAACTTGTGTTATTACTTGGCGGCATGGACCTGACGCTTGTCACGCCAGTGCTTACTGGTGGATTCACCAAGATCAAGGACTTGACTCTTGAACAAAGAGAGGAGTTGCTCAAGTCATGGAGAGACTCGCCTATTCCCCAAAAGAGTAGGTTGTTTCTGGGGATGCGCGCGTTTGCAATCTCCAGTTTTGCCAAAGCTGCCACCGATTTACACGATAAGGCCATGGGCTACCCAGGAAGAGACATCCGGCAACACATCTACCCTGACCATGTAGTGCCGGAGTTCAGATACAACTTGACTGAAAAGCCCACCACTAACGGCAACATTTTACATATGCCCGAACTCGATGTGTTGATTATCGGATCGGGTGCCGGTGCGGGTGTAGTGGCACATACCTTATCGGAGAAAGGGTACAAATGTCTTGTGATGGAAAAGGGCAAGTATTACCATCCCTCGGAGTTTACATTTAGAGACAGGGAGGGGCATGTGTTGTACGAAAGTGGAGGCACTTTAACCAGTTTGGACCAGTCATTGTTTCTTTTGGCCGGGGGCACTCTTGGTGGAGGAACCACCGTCAACTGGTCAGCCTGTTTGAAGACCCCATTCAAGGTCCGTAAGGAATGGTATGATGACTACAAGGTCGACTGGGCTGCAACCGACAAATATGACCTGTGCATTGACTATGTATGGAACAAGCTTGGGGCCTCACACGACAACATCGACCATTCCCACTCCAATACCGTCAACTTGGAGGGCGGCAAGAAGTTGGGATATGCCGTTCGTCCCATCGATCAGAACAACGGGGGCCATAAGTCTCACGACTGTGGAATGTGCTATTTGGGTTGTAGATACGGTATCAAGCAAGGCTCGCACGCTCTCTGGTTACGTGAAGCCTATGAAAAAGGGTGCAAAATTATGGACCAGGTCAAGGTTATTCGTATTTTGCACAAGGGTGGGAAGGCCACCGGTGTCTTGTGTAGAAACAACGAAACCGGTACTGAATTCACCATCACGGGGCCACGCAAGATCGTAGTTTCCGGTGGGTCTTTGAACAGTCCTCTTGTTTTGCAAAGATCCGGCTTCAAAAACAAACACATTGGTAAGAATTTGACCATTCATCCTAGTTGTGGTATAATTGGTGACTTTGGTCCTACGTACCACACCACGCCTCATTATAAACCCATCATGACCAGTGTTTGTACTCAGGTGGATGATTTGGATGGTAAGGCCCATGGTGCCAAGGTAGAGACCCTCTTGCACGCTCCATTCATGCAGCAAATCTTCCTTCCTTGGGATGGCAGTGACAAGGCCAGACAAAACTTGTTACGTTATAATAGTTTATCGGCCATGCTTCTTATCACCAGAGATACCGGCAGTGGAAGTGTCAGTAATGATCCAATCAAGCCTGATGCTATCGTGGTTGACTATACTACCAATAAGTTTGACAGAAATGCCTTGCTTCAAAGTATGTTGATTGCTGCTGATATGTTATATATTCAAGGTGCTATTCAAATTATCCCTCCACAATCAACTACTCTTACTTTTAAGACCGACAGACCAAAGGACCAAAGATCCATCAAAGACCCAGATTACGTTGCTTGGAGAACACGCCTTGCTGCTTATGGTATCCAAAACAACAAGTGCCCATTGGGTTCTGCCCATCAAATGAGTACTTGTAGAATGTCCGGTAAGGGACCTTCTCAGGGTGCTGTTGACACTAGAGGTCGTTTGTTTGAATGCAAGAACATTTATGTAGCAGACGCAAGTGTTTTACCAACTGCAAGTGGTGCCAACCCAATGATTACTACCTTGGCTGTCACCAGAAAGTTGGCTCTCGGTATTGCTGACGATTTGGAAGTTCAACCAAAACTTTAGACCATGAAACTTTATGACATACTGGGTCAGGAACACTTTTCCAGTAGCTGGAATAGGATAAAAAGGTGTTCCTCCAGAGACATGATTTACAGAAAAAAAGTATATACAATTCAGATAATGTAACAAATATGTAAAGATGGGAAAGATTTCAAAAGATGTAATGAAGTATAATTTTCGAAATTCTACAAAATTCAATAATATGTTAGATGGTAAAATAATTATAAATATTTTAAAGACTGAAAAAAAAGCAAAGAAGATTGAACTTGAAACTGATAAACTATGAGAAGTGGTGTAGGTCTTGATTTAGCTAAAGGTATTAGGTTAACTTCCTCATGTTTGTTATGAGCACGACTATTTTGCACCCAAAGTTACAGTTAAAGGGTCCTAGTTGAATACCAGTGGAAGATTTATTCAAAAGATTATGAAAACTAGCACTAAAGTTGGTTAAGTGAAATTATATTGAGGGATGGTTAAGTCTAACAATATTTTTTCTGTAATGACTTGAATTACAAGTTTGAGATGGAAAGAATCTGACCATCAGATTGCCAAAGAAATTAAGTTGTACAACAAATCTCCAAGATAGGGTATTAGTCCCTATAAATCAGGTTAATTTTTTGAATATGTAAGCCTTATGCTATCTTGGTATATAATCAATTCTTGTTCCGTGACCACGTATCTTAAATGAATTACACCATCCCAAGATCTTTCCCTATATCACCGGGTCACGTGACCACGGAGTTGGGCCGTTCAAACGGGGCCAATTTCTAGTAAACACATTGTAAAAATCAAAAAGAGGGGTCTAGCGGACTGTAATACCCCATAACCCACCACATGTTGCCATTTTACGGACCCATTCAGGAGGAAAGCCGACCAGGAAGTCGTATTGTATGCAGGACCCCCAATAACAGTGGCTGCGAAATAAAATTGAAAGTACTAGCTAAAGAGTAATCGTGCAATATAGTAGCTTATTCCTGGAAGCTTAAGTAAAGATCACAAGGTCTTGCTGACGTTTCAGCGCAGGCTAATATTTTTCTGCAAAATATGGATGAAAGATACTACTCACAAGAAGATACTAGAAACGATCAGACGAACTAGCAAAACGCTAAGAAAATGAAGGGTCACCAAATTAGCAAAAGGTAAAACAGATTCTACAAGATTCTCCAGAAAGGTCGACTGCTTCAATCGTTGTAATTGTACTGTTGTACACACAGATTTAACCAAAGTAGAGTAATATAAGACGAGTAGTCACGTGGCCACATGAGTATTTCTCAGCACTGAAAATTTGGGACCAAGCCCGCAAAAAACTTCAGTAGAGTTACCCGGCACACCTGTTTGTGTAACTTGCATCGGTATGGACCACGGCATAAAAATTTTTCAATTTTCACTTTTAATACTTTTTCTTCTTCGTTTACAACATAAGTAATTAAAAATGGGTGCTTACAAATATTTGGAAGAATTGCAAAGAAAGAAGCAATCTGATGTTATGCGTTTCTTGTATCGTGTCAGATGTTGGGAATACAGACAAAAGACTGTTATCCACAGAGCTTCCAGACCATCTAGACCAGACAAGGCCAGAAGATTAGGATACAAGGCCAAGCAAGGATTTGTTATCTTCAGAGTCAGAGTCAGAAGAGGTGGTAGAAAGAGACCTGTTCCAAAGGGTGCTACTTATGGTAAGCCAACCAACCAAGGTGTCAACAAGTTGAAGTACCAAAGATCTTCCAAGTCTACTGCTGAAGAAAGAGTTGGACGTCGTGCTTCTAACTTGAGAGTCTTGAACTCCTACTGGGTTAACCAAGATTCCACCTACAAGTACTTTGAAGTCATTTTGATTGATCCTTCTCACAAGGCCATCAGAAACGACCCAAGATACAACTGGATCGTCAACCCTGTCCACAAGAGAAGAGAAGCCAGAGGTCTTACTTCCACTGGAAAGAAGTCCAGAGGTATCAACAAGGGTCACTTGTACAACAACACCAAGGCTGGTCGTCGTCACACCTGGAAGAGACAAAACACCTTGTCTTTGTGGAGATACAGATCTTAAACGGGCTAATTTTTTTAGCTTGTTTAGGACGATCTTGGCGATGGCCTTTCTTGTCTGTTAGTTCGCGGTTGTGTTTTGGCTGGCAATAGCTGTTGCTGTGTATTTTAATTAATTAATTATTTTATTAATTAATATCAGATCGGGTGAAAAAAAAGTTTGTAAAGAGACGTTGTAATTGTAATTACTGTAGAATTAGCGTGGCTTGGTGGTAAGCTCTAGGGCGACGCTCGGCGTGCGCCTACCGATTTCTCCCTACCAGTGGTGCGGCTGGACCCGCGTCGCCTGGGTTAAACCTGGCTGTTCTGCCTGGGGACCTTTCCCCGGGGAGCGACTCCACCGAGGACCATGGCCTTTCACTACCCCCACCAAATAAGACATATTAGCCACTAAGTACCAGAACCAACCAGGAAAAGAGGCACACGTGACCCGCACACCTACGATTTCCCCTCTATGACCCCCCCCCCCCCCCCCCCCCCACCCCCCCCCCCCCCCCCCCCCCCCCCCCC
>JAKTXG010000142.1:0-24571 GCA_030561385.1 Suhomyces bribrorum | reverse complement strand
GCTTAATTGTTTCTTTGAATGTATTACAAGATTAACACCGTCTCTCTATCGATTCAATATATCAATAGTCGTATTGCTCTTTTCGTGCTTCATTTATGGACTTATTTATGGGCTTTCAGTCGAAAAATCGCCATATTTGACGCTTGAAAATGGGTGAGATGTTCCTTTGAGCATGTAATTAGTGAGTGACGGTGTACTTATCAATCCATTCTATCTAAGTCGGCTATCTAGCTCATTCCCTTCATTTATATGCTCAAAATATTTTTTTTATAATACTACCACAATTAAGCCGTATGTGTAGTTGCATAACTTCTTTTGCACGTAGCTAGTCTGTGACTTTGGTTCAATTGATCCCGACTATCAACATCGCTTCTCCTATTACCGAGGTTCATATATGTCCTCAAATCATTTTCACTGAAAAGTAGTCATAGTTGAAGCAAGAGAGTAGATGAATTAATTCTTTCAGCTTGTAACTAAGGTTTCATTGGATCTTACTTGCTCTCTTCATTCCAATATGGCTCTCCTGATCTAATACGACAATTATCGAGGTATTGAGATTTGAAGGCCATCAGTTACACACTTTGGTGGGACACCCTTGTGGGACACCCTTGTGGGATTCCATTGTGGGATACCCTTGTGGAATGCCCACGATATCAGTCGAATGAGTTGTTTTCTTCTGTGCCAATGTTTTCCAACCGATCAGTCTCTATCAAGGTTTGAAGGTGGTCTATTTGGCTGGGGACTGTTGCACTGCCTAATCAAGCTCTTTCAAAACATCAGCATCCTTATTGATAAAAATTCAAGCTCTGAATGGCACTTTGGGTGTTAGGACTCTGTAATTTATTTCCATGTCTCAAAAGTAGGGGGAACTACGTTTGGTTGAGTTTTTGCAACCAAACAAAGTCCACGCAAAATGAAGCCACTGTACCCTGTGGTCAAAATAAAGACATGGTCCATATATAGCTGTTGTAGCTCGCCCTCACACATGATACCTGAGTCTTTGCAAGCTTACGATCACCAGGCCCGACTATGAATTTTGGGAGTGCAAGCAAAAATTATTTAACTCCAAAGAAGTATACTCGGTAGTTAGAACAGGAGGATTGCTCGGGAGAATCGGGCAAAATGAGAATGGAGAGGATCTGGTGTGACTCTCGTATGGCGTCTCCCTTTATTGTTTACACATCTTGTACGTGCTAAAATTATGGACTCAGTGTGACGGATGACCATGTATTGTGTGTTGAGTGAAGGAGCGACTCGCTTGATCTCCATTTTTGGTATGTTAAAGTGAGTTGTAGTGTAAACTTTGCCTAGTTATAACGGCAAAGATGTTGTGTGAGTGACAGGGTAAATCCGCTGGCGCTTAGGAAAATGCTTGATCAAGTCGTGTGAAAATTTGTGGACTAGCAAATCTCCACATTTGGTCTTTTAAAGTGCTGGTAGGTTGATGTCCTGTGTTGGCACAGTTGAAAATTTCCTTGTTCCCAAAGTAAGTATCCTTATGATTGACTGCGAAAATTGCAAGGAAGCTAGCATGATATAACATATAATGGCTTATTGACCTGTGTATATTCCAGTATAAGTAGGCACCCAAACCATTTTGTCTTCATAGACCCCCACTGTACCCAATACATGAGCTTAAAGCGAATTATTTAAATATGGTCACGATTGAGCACGAATGTAGTCAAACAGTTCTTTTGGAAGCTCAGCAGTAGGTTTCTGTTTGCCCATCATATCTATGTTAGTGGTGCTAATATTGCACTTCACTTTCAGACTCGAGACATTTCTGAATATAATCTTTGACATATGAACCTCTTTAAATAATCCCTTTCAATATATTTACTATATCAATCAAAATTCTTTTCAAATAGATCACCGTACTCTTTTCCATTTTTGGATATGAGCTATACGGAAGCCATAAATGAAGTATCATCGTGGCTAAATTATCCTTCCAGAATTTTCTAGTGGTGCTGTGTCAAAGTATACCTTTTTCATAACTTATTAATCCTGTTTTTGCACTTTAATCAAGGACTCCTTTTTCGAAAATTGCCCCAATTGACGCCACAAAGTATTTTTATCATTACTTTTAGCATACAACTAGAGTTGTGCTCCATTTCAATGGATCAATTCTATCAACTATCGTTATCTGGCTCTCCTGATTTATTAATGGAGTCAAAACGTTTATATTGATAAATTGAGACATCTATGAAGACGCATGTTTCTTCGGAAGTAAATGTAAGTGTTGTTCTCTCAAAATCTACACAATAATAAGAATATATAGTGCATTTATATGTAGTTTA
Source organism: Suhomyces bribrorum (assembly GCA_030561385.1). Lineage (NCBI taxonomy): Eukaryota > Fungi > Ascomycota > Pichiomycetes > Serinales > Debaryomycetaceae > Suhomyces > Suhomyces bribrorum. The sequence continues at coordinate 22,274 of JAKTXG010000142.1, read as the reverse complement.
ATCATTCAGATTGTACCAGTTGCTTCTGGTGTCGCATCTGAATTCGTTTCTGAAACATCTGATTTCTGCTCCTTCTTAGTTTCAACAGATGATTCCTTGAGAGTCTCTCCTAATTCGGGATAATTCACATCTATCTTTTCCCAAGTGGCACTCCAAAATGTGTCCTTTTCAGGGATGAGAATGTTATTAGTTTGTAAAACCAAAACCATATTCTTGATAAGCTCAGATACTGACTCCTTGAATGCAACTTGATCGCTTGAAAACTTGACACTTTTTTCATTAAAGACATTAATATTATCCAAAATTCCCAACCAGATATGGTTTATTTCAGCATCATTGAAGTCATTGCTGAATTTCAAAAACACCTTACTTGTTAAAGAGAGAGCCTCGGACTGAGTTTTAATGAAACCCTTAGGGTCAGTTTGGAGTACTTCATTTTTTGAAAGTTCCGAGAGCAAAGGGAATAAACCATACTCAAATATGTTATGTGGAGTTAAACTTTTACTAACATCCAATGACAAAAGAAGCAATTGTAAATTATTCAAGGCGAAATTCCGAACTTCACGAGACGGGTTAAAGCACTGATGTGCCAATGCTTGGATCAATGAAAATGAGGATTCATCATTATCACTGAATTCGCCTTTTTTGATAACAGAGTACAAGTCATTCGTCAAAGTAATGGATTTTTTGGACTGTGAAACCAAATCATTGTAGAAAGAATCTTCAATCTTGGTATGATTTGCTTCACTTTCTTGCTCGAATTGCGACCCAATCGATCCTGAAGAAGATATTTCATCCAATAATCCCAAAACATACATATAATTTTGTGGTGTTATATCATTAGGTGAGTTGTTTATCATTCCTTCAACAAAATCAAGGAGGTCGGACGCCAAATCCTGAATCGACGCAAAGAATCTAAGGATTTTCCAGTAGTTCTCATCACTAATCAAAATAGGGAAGAAGAAACTATCGTGGTCAATCAATGAAAGGAGCGGCTGGATGGTTTGGGCTCCATTTTTTATCAATATTTCCTTTTCAAACGAAAGAAGACTTTTAATAACATCCAATAATGCGGCAACATCATCATTTTTATCCAAAGTTTCAAGACCCGGGTTATCTAATTGTCTAAACAATAGAAGCTTGTACGATATCAATCTCAATTGATTTTTTTGGGTTATCTCGACCGGATTAAGTTTAGACAAAACTTTTCTGGTCAATTCGCCATTCTTTGCTAGCAAAGCAAAGCAAACAGATATTTCGAGAAGGAACAAAGTTTCGAGTTCGTAATACCTCTTTGTTCCTTCATTGGCACTTGGGAATGCTTCTAGCAAAAGTTGAACAAAAAGTGTCAAATCTTCACTTGGGCCCCTTGATATCCTTTCGAATATTCCAGGGATATTGATTGATTTTATACAATCGATACTAGACAAGGTTGACTCTATTTCTTGGTCAGTTGGCTCTGGTGGTTGGTCCGAATATCCCTTTAAGAAAGAAGAGAAGCTGGAAAGAATACCTGAAGAATTAACTGGTTTAACCTTATTGATGATAAATCTTGGCTTTACTTTTGCAAGTGGCGACAACTTAATTTTTTTCTGAAATTCGGTAAACAAATTAGATTCTAAAAGACCATTTTCATATAATTTCAACACTATTTCCAAAATTTTATCCCAAGACGGAGACACCTTACAATCATTCTTTTTGATTAATCTGAAGAGAACGACAATTGATAGTTGTGCTTTGAAATCCCTACCAAACCATACAGACATCTCACTGATGATAATTGTCTGCAGCCTTTTCTCTAATTTGATCTCAGTAATTGGAATTTCAGAGCGCAAGTCGTCATTAGATCCTGACGATGTTAACTTTGACGATGTTCCTGTTGAAGTTAAAGTTGTTAGCTCAGCCAATGCACCAATAAGTCTGTCTATTGATCCACTCAAATTGTAGTACAAGCAAATATTAGCACACTTATCGATTGATGACATCAATCTAGTAATGATATGATCATCAGATGCCTCTTTGAAAACATTGATTAGTGTAGATACCAATACTTCAACAATAGATTCAAACAATACTTTATCGAACTGACACATTTCCGACAACGTGTAAACTTTGGAAGTGTTAGAATTGGATGCCTGGGTAGATATTAAATTATTCCATGTATCATCAAACCATTTGTCTGTACCATGGTGTTCCTCGGGCATGATGATTTCCTTGTCTCTGATAGAAGAATAAATCTTGGAGAGATACCATTCAGGAAAATCCTTTCCATTGTACACACCACGAAGATTTCTTTTATAATCATCCAACATCATTTGCTTTTTAACTTGAGGATTATGTAAATCAGTATTCAACAAAATAATCGAATAAGACAAAATAAATACTGAATCTCTATCTGGACGAACTGGATCTTGATCTTGAACCTTTTCTTGTTCTACGCTATCAATAGCTTCATTCTTTTCTAATTTTTCGTCACTTTCTTTTTGACACTCGACGTATCTTTCAGCAAATAACTCCACAATTCGCTCGATTTGTTGAGATTCACCTGGTAATCTAAAACTTTTCAACATAATTCTTAGGGCTTCATCAACTCTTAAATCTTGGAACTCGAACAATTTAATAAAACTTCTCAAGATTTCGATATTGGATGGTTTCGCCAAAAATTCTCCTAAAACTTTCTTGTTTAATCTACCAGATTTTGTGAAGAAGAAATGGGCCAACTCATTGATATCGTTAGCATCTTTTATGAAACCATACTTCTGCAATGCTTTAATACCTTCTTTGGGTTTATCATTTAATAATTCTGCGCATATAATAAAAGAGTTTTTCTTTTCCTTATTTTCAATCAATTTGGGAATTGTTGGATCTGAATCGTATTTCAAGCTCTTGATTCTATCGTTGACTCCGCTGATGAATAACAATATACTTTCTAAGCAAATTGGTGGAACATTCTCGGTGGTTATATTTGCCGATTCAGATAAGGATAACTTGGCCAAAAATTCCAAAGTTTTTACAGCCAAATCAGATTTTTCGAAATCGCAATCGTACTCAATAAATAAATTGGTAAAAAACGAGGGAGATCTTGTCCATAACAAAGATAGAGATTCAATTAACATTTCCTTGGATAAAGGACTTCGATTAGATATGTTCGCATTCTTTAAATTATCGGTATGCTTAAGATTGCTTGGAGTAGCTGGTAAAATGGATTGGCATATTAAAATAATCGTGAGCTCAATTTGAGACTTTAAATGTGACCTCAACATGACAGCCAAGGTTGAGAAAAGTTGTAAAGATGCTTGTAATAATGCAGGTGAGTCCGTAGTAGTAATTATCTGAACAATGTGTTTAGAAATTGGATCCGATACTAAACTTAACAACGATTGATGCTTGGGAATTTCATTTCCGGAAACTTCAATGGCAGTATTAATCAAATTCAAAGCGAAGACGCGCGTACTTTCCATATGCTGATACTGATTACTTGGAGAAATCATCGAGATTAGAATTCCCAAAAATTCATTGATGCACACTATGTCATAAGGATCTTCAAGATGAATGTTAGATGCCTCTGGGACCTTAGTTGTACGAGAATCCATATCATCTGCTTCTAATTTTTCCTTTTTGACATCGTCGGATTGTATTTCAGGAACTGGGGTTCCAAATTTAGATTGATCCTTATCCGTACCACCAATGATATCTTCGGGTAATTGAGTATCATTAAAATTGGTTTGTAAGTCATCGTTCTTGGATTCTTGTTTAAGGAATCTTAATTTGGTGAAAATTTTGAATGTGATAGAAATCATAGCCATTTCTGCAGCCCTTCGTAACACTTCATTTCTCTTCTTATTGCATGCTAAAGATAAGCAAGTTTGAATAACCTCAGATACCACCTCATTGGGTAACAATTCGGATAAATGAGATTCGATGATTTCCTCAAGCAACCGTAAAACTTTGAGAAGAACAGCATCATCTGAATTTTGATCTGCTGCTTCAAAACGACAATGGGTTAACGATGAACTAATTTGAATCAATGTACTTTGCAAATTTTTTGACTTCGTACAAATGATTCCATATTTCAAGAATTTAGAAATCGAGTTCAATGCCAATGAAGTTATATGACCAGATGTAGAAGAAGATTTAATGGCAAGCAAAAATGGCTGTAACAAAGTTAAGCTATCGATGTCATATAAATCATTTGCATCAGTCAAAATAGCTCTAAGTTGTAAAAAACTGGAAAATAAGGGGTTATCATTAGAAGGTGTGGCACCATTGTTTGACAAATTTGAAGACAATCCAAAACTATGGGTTAGTGATTCGTCCTCTCCAAATATATCTCCTCCTCCAAGGATAGCTGCAACACCACTTTGCGACCAACGAGACATTTTCCTCATTGCTGAAGAAAGAATCATGCACTCGTTGATCATAAGGGTAATTGGATCAATCCCCACATTTTCGAATACTTCCGTTGGTTCATTTATATTCATAGCATCTTCAAGTGTAGGTAATATGGAAACAGTTGACATTTTGATGTTCTGGTCAGCTCGACAGTATCCCGGATCGATTTGACCAATGAGATGAAAAATCTCTCTATTAAAATGGTTCAGATTCTATGGATCTGTCTATTTCACTCTCTCAACAGTTATAATTGATTGGGGTTCAGCCGGCTATAACTATCGAAATATCGCAATTCCAAAGCTGAGCAACCAAATCTGTGGGATTTATCGATTCTGAGTGGGAGAACACGGGACCACGATCAATTAATTGGCCAATATGTGAATCGGTAGCTATCTAACAACTGTTTGAACAAAACACCGTGTTTTAGATCACCGACGTTATTGGTATGCGCACGACGTAAATGTAGTTGGTATAGAGGATCTATTTGCATGTTCATTAGTTAATTGCGAAATAAGTCCGGTATTTATAGCTATATACAATCCTGGAGCAGTCATATTTTTCTTTGGTAGTAATTCTTGAAAGAAGTCCATGGCAATCTCCATTCTTTTTGGTCCAACTTGGGGTGAAAAACATCAAAATCATGTTTTTCGAGTTTTTGTAAATACAATGTGGAAGGAATGGCTACCATAAAAGGAGTGAAAATGACGTCGGGGATATCCCTTCTCCATCTCTTGGAATGCTTTTGTAGTAGACCATCGTGTTTATTCTTTCTCACCACGTCAACAATTTCTGATCTGGTTTTTAATAATTTATCTCTGGCACTTAGAATATGATCATTTGCGGTTACTGCCGTTTCATATACTACATTTTTCAATTGGTCTTTGACGAATCTTGCATGTTCTTCATCATTAACATGGCCCTGTGAGATTCTCAATAAATCCTCTTGAGATATATCATTTTTAGTCAACAATTCAATTGGAAGAGTCACTTGGTTACGGCTGGACGCATAATATTTGAATCCCAAAATCATTGAACTGATTGCAGTAGCTTGGCCAATATGTGCAGCAATATCACTCACATAAGATTGAATACTAGGTGAATGTTCCAATAAACTAATTGCCGAAGGCAGAATTGATGGGGAAAGTAAAAGACCTTGGGTCAAATAATTTAATTGGGAATAGGTCCCTTCACCATACGATGCAATATCGTCGATGGATTGGAAGGTCTGATTCCGCAAGAAATGACGACGGGTCTGAAGCACCTTATGGAAGTATGATATTTCCAAATTTAAATTATTTTTCAATGCATCTCTCAATAGAACGGCGATTGGTTCTCCTAAATCCTTCTCTGATTCGTCTGTAAATACTTTGCTGATCGAATCACTCCAAAACTTGAACTTCAAGTCTGACGTCGATATTCCCATAGGATTGGCGCTTGAGCCTGACCCTGGTCCTCCGGAACCATCGCTTATTTTGTTGACTTCCAAATTGAAAGCTCGTATTGCTAAAAATGCGTTTCTTGCAGGCTCTGGAATATATTGGGCCAAAATGTACGAAGACCGATCGTTGCGCTCTAAAAGAGTGCTGACATTTTCTACCGATTTGTGGATTTGTGCCTGGTACGAGTATCTCCGAACTGCTCTGGCAAACATGTTGCAATACGGACTAGTTTGGATGAGATCACTTTAAACGTCCTAGATCATTGGTATACACACGAGTTTTTGCAACTATAATAAAAAATGAAAACTAGAAAGGTTAGACACCTAGGGACTACAAGAAGGAAAAATGAGCATATAGAAGTTTTTTAATTGCTCTTTGGGCAAAATATATGGATTATAATCTTTATGTTTTTCAATTACAAGATTGCAATATTTTCACATTTATGTAAATTTTACTTATAAGGGTCAATATTTCAACCGTAATAACCTGATATTGTTACAATTTATTACCAAACACTACACTAGTTATTACTCAACATTTTTGACTAGGTCGACCAAAATTACTAGATATAAGTAAAAAAGAAGATATGATATATGTTTTAAATAAAATTAATGGATTAATAAGATTAAAAGTTGATAATTATTGTTCCGTTTGTTCAGTTTGTAGTATAAGTTGGAACATTGATTACGTAATCAAAAATACTTTTCAGACGCTTCTCTAAAATTCTACACTCATCTACCAACATGAAGGTGGAGTTAATACGCCCAAAGGCATATCTAGACATCACCATTGACTCCAAGGATACTGGAAGAATCGTCTTGGAACTTTATGATGACTTGGCTCCAAAACTGGTGGAGAATTTCTTGAATTTGTGCAAAGGTTACGGTGATGGTGACAAGGCTCTATCGTATGAAGGAGTTGTGTTCCATCGAGTACTTAAAAATTTTGTAATTCAAGCTGGCGATATAATACATGGTAAAGAGCTAACATCCAAGTACCCTCACCCCGAGCTTGGAAAGGGGAATATTTCAGCCATCGAATCAAATCAATTATTTGAAAGTGAAAACCTTCTGGAACCATTAGATGAACCATTTAAACTTTGTATGGCCCATTCGGGAGAACAAAACTCTAACGGATCACAATTTTTCATTACGACTTACCCACAGCCACATTTAAAAGGAAAGCATACCGTTTTTGGTAGAGCTATCCATGGAAAGTCAGTGATCAGAGAAATCGAAAGAGTAGAAACTGCGAAGGACAATATACCACTTGCATCCAACGTGGTTCGTATAAAAAAATGTGGCGAATGGAAGGAAGGTATGGATATCCCCGTCTTCAATTGTAGCTATGACCAATCGGGTGGTGATATATACGAAGAATATCCCGATGATGATATCAGTATCGATAAGGAGTCATCTGAATCAGTGTATGATGCTTCATCTAAGATAAAGGACAGTGGCTCAATTTTGTTTAAGGCAGGAAAATTTCAAGATGCTTTTTTCAAGTATAGAAAGTCCTTAAGGTATGTGATGGACTTTATACCTGATCAAGATCAGGAGCCTGAATGGTACAGTAAATATCACGATTTGAAAAAGAAATTATATTTGAATTTGGCTCTTTCCACGTTCAAATTGGGCCAATATCACAAGTCTCATGATTATTCGGTATACTTGTTAGAAAGTGAAGGTTTGAACACTACTGAAAAAGCTAAAGGTCACTTCAGAAAAGGAAATGCACTTTTAGAATTGAAAAAATATGAAATGGCATTAGTTGACCTTACAGCTGCTCACGAGCTTTTACCAGACGATAAGGCGATTGAAAATAGTTTGGTTACTATTCAAAAAGCTGTAGATGCAAAGAAAAAAGGAGAAAAAGCCAAATATGCTAAATTTTTCAGCTGATACTAATAATACTTTTATCTAGAATGTAAAAGATGCATTACAGTAAAAACCTTCTATAAAATGCCTATTTCAATAAAAGTTAGTTAACAAATGCATAATTCATTAATGGTAAATTAGATATCTAATTGGTATCTCTATTATTGTCAGAAACATTTGGTAGATTAGAATCTCCTTCATTAACATCTTCCCTTGTTTCGAAAGCTGTCCCAGTAGTAGCAGTGGTAGTAGCAGTACTAGTGGTGGTATTATTGTCATCTACCAAGCTTCGCAAGTTCATAAAATCCAATACTTCATCGCTAGCATCTTGGGAGGTTCTAGTTTCAATGCCAGTAGCAGTTCTCCGACTAGACACACCAGAAGGAAAAAGAGGTTGATCTTGGGAGTTTTCACCTTCATTTCTTCTGGTCAAGTATCGAAAGATATTAGCAAGGGCAGAGTTTTCACCTGTACTAGAATTGCCAAGAGCAGATCCCGACCTTAATATTCTTCTCATACGATCGGGATCGGAGGTGGAGTCGACTTCATTATTAATCACGAAATTACCATCTATGCTATTTGTAGGTAAAGTGAAACTGGAAACATTATTTTCAGCGGTGGATGGTTCTGCCACAGAACTTCTACATAATGGACAAGTATAATGCAGCTTTAACCACTCAAATAAACAATCTTTTCCGAAAACATGATTACAAGGCATTCTGATTGCAATATGATCAAAATTACCTTGATAATCAATCAAATACTTGGGTTCCGAACTGGTTTCTTGGCGAGATTCTCCTGATTCATTGTCCTCAGTGGCAGTAGGTACCGGCCCCAGTTCAGTTCTTCTTTTCTTGGTAGTATGAGCATGATTTTCCGTGTCATCAGATTGTAGTTTCTCAAATTTCTCAAAGCAAATGGAACATGTATGATTGTCAGACAAATCCCCTTCCTTTACAGATGGAAAAGATTTGAATTTACTTAAGGTAACTCCCTTTTCTTTATGTAAACCATTAATAATACTAGAATAGGCCATTTGTGTAGCTAGTCTGATAAATTCTTGGATGACCCTAGGATCTCTATTAGAGGAATTGTTTGGGAGAGACATGATGAGAGATCCGGTTCGATTTTGATCGTGTGGATTATTTTCATCTGAAAAAACATAGTTGACGGTTATAATGATAGCCCTATCATCAAATTCAGCACTTGATTCAGAGGGTTCGCCGCTGGCTGGGGTATTCGTTTCGTTGGAGGTCTGTGTGGGTTCTTCGGACGGGCTTGAATCAGTATTAGGCGAGGTTTCTGATGCAGATCTAACAAACCGACCCAAATGAGACCTTGAACGAGAGAGTCTCAGGGTTTGTGGGTGGTTCAGAGTGCCCGCTTCATTAGGCCCTTGGCCAGTTCGACTTGCAACCCGGCGTTGGGCCCGGTGCATCCCTAGAAAATTATCCATGAATCTTTCAAATATGCCTGATTCAGTTCGGTGACGCCGTTGATTCAGATTCTGCTCGCGCGATGAATCAGAGTCATTGTTTCCACCAGTTCTTTCTTGAGACTGTGGTTCTGGTGGAGTATCGCCACCAGGGTTGTTTGAATCGGAAGTGTCACGATTTTGGTTATTCATGTTAAATTGAACCGGTAAAATAAGTAATGTCGACTTGGGCAAAACTGGCAGCAAATAATATGCGAAATATGCCGGAGGAGGGAGAAATCCGGGAGCTAACGATAGAGGGATTTAGGTTGTCACAACGTTTGTCTGTTTGTGATTGTGATCATCAACCTTTGAGGACCACGGGGTAGACAGGGGTTACACGGATTTCCGGTATAAAAAATGCAGCTGATGATATCTGTAGTGTTGCTTGCTTGGTAATAGCGGGAACAGACTTTCAAATGACCCCTATCGTGGTGCCGGTTACTGATTTGTAGATATAACCTAACTGATCACTACTCAAGCATTAGTAATCACGTGAATTATGTAGTCTAAATCATGCGTGTCGTGTGATGGAGATCAAGTTGGCATACAGATGACGTCATCAAAAAAATATTTATTGTAACTTAACAAAGTTCTATTTAGAAACCAACTTTGGATTTAAAACCTAAATCATGAAAACAAAACCAATGGCTGCAAAAATTGGCCAAATGTAATTATATGTTCTAGAGGCAGATGATTGCTTAGATCCACTTCCACTTCCACTTCCACTTCCGGACCCACTAGACCCCAATCCAGCAGTTCTGGTTGCTGAACCTTCGGAGAAACTGCTGAGTTGAGTAGAAGAGAAATTATCGACACGGGTGGCACTGGGGACGCTGGAGCTGATCACTTCGATGTTGGAGTCGTTGCTGTAGTCAACTTGAGCAATCGACACCTCCAAATCGTCCAAATCAAATACCAAATAGGCATTTCTAATGAAATTATCACCCAAAAGAACAAAGTTGTCGCTTTGAGGTTGAATACCAAGATAACACCTTCTTGATGAGTATGGGAGTAATAACCCCGACAAAGGAACCTCGATCTGTTGGCCAGAAAAGTTGTAGACGACGGAATCCTTCGAGTTATTGTCACAGTCTAACACGTACACTTGATTTCTGGAATCATAAGTAGCACCAAGTGTGTTGGCGAACTTGCTGAGTAATGCTTGGGGGAAGTAAGATAAAGTGGACCCAGTGTCTAAAACAGCACCATATCTATTGGAAGAGACATTGTAGTCTTTATTGGAGATGTTGAGAGAGATATTATCAAGAACAACTTCGATCCGAATTGGAGAATTATATCCTTTAGACTGTTGAGAATTGATGATTGGAACCGTGGCCAAAGTACCTTGGTATTTGGCATGATCAATGGCTCCAAATAAAATGGTACCAGTTTTTGAGTTGGTATCACCTAAATAAATCGAGTATGCATTTTTGTTGATGATACCTTGGTTTTTCAACTTAAGTGGTAAATTTTCATATTGGTAACCGTTTCTTATGGCATTAGAGTAAGTAGTCTCGAGTCCAGGTAACCCAATACCTAAAACTCCGACATCCGAAGAGGTGTTATTAGCAATAGCAAACGAAAGATCATGGACGGTGGTGTTACCAATGGTGACATCATCATGACCCCAGATCCCGATGGCATAAGTGTCGTCCGCGTATTGGATTTCAAATTCCGGGGCGGTGTTGTTACGCTTAAAGCTGTCGGATCCACCGGTGTTGAACGAACCATATTCAGTACATCCACTACCACTGGCCTGTTGGCCCCCTTGGACAGCTCCACCAGGGACGCCCGAACCACCGGAGTCACCACCGCCACCAAACATGCTAGCAGCGCTTCCAGATGGGAATCCACCAAAGGGGAAATTAGAGGGAAAGACCCCATTAGTTATGGTAATTTCAGTAAACTGGATTTTTTCCTCGGTTGGAGAAGGGGCATCACTTATGGTGGGGGAGGCGACTTCCTTCTTTTGGATGGGGTGGACTTGGCCATTTTCATCGTCCTTTTCAGCAAGTCCTCGTACCATCCGGTCAAAAGAATCATACAGTCTCTTGCTTGTCCTTGGAGCATTACATGATAAATCATGAGACATGACCCACAAATCCGAAGAACCGGTATCGATCAAAACACCCACTTTATCTTTGTTTTCTCCCATTCCTAATTCGACCATGTAGTAGGTTCTTTGGTTTTCTACCTCCATACTCAACAGACCATCTCTTTTGACAAGTCTTGGTGCCGCATCGAGTCCTCTCTTCATGTTGGACTTATCATTACCACGATAAACACCAAAGTCCAATTGTAACCCCTGGGCGGCCACGGCGGTGGCTAACAGCAATAACAGGAGTTTCATCTAATATGAAAAGTGAACTTTGTTGAACAAGATTATTTTTGGATGCGCCAATTTATAGCAAGGTTAGCGTAAAATTCCAGGATACAAGACAAGCTTATTAACAATTAAAAATTAACAAGCAAACGAAATCCTCTGAAAAAAAATAAGTTCTGAGAAACTGAGAAATTACCCGATGCAATAGTAGTTGAAAAGGTAGTTTCAAATCCAGTTTGGGCTTCGAAAATATCTAACCAGATTTAAGGCAGCCACGGATATAAATATAGTAACTACAATTTTTTGTGCGCCTCCTACCATATGGTATAGATGGTCATACATAATGTTGTATGGAGGGAAAAAGTCCCTTACAGCTAGGTAGTGTACTGTAGTGGTTTAGGTCATGGATTGTGAAGCAGTGCCCGTGTCTTCAAAAATAAACCATGAAATTACTATGAATTACACAGCCGAGGGTTCAAAATATTACCAAGACTTTTTGGAGTTTCCTTGGCTAACTACAGGGGATGGGCCACGATGTCAGCTTTACAGAAAGTGATTGATAACTGTTATTTTGCCAAACCAGTGCTCTTGTGCTTGCATAAAACGTCAATGTAAGATGAATATCGATTTTTTGATTCTAGACTTGTATGGAAGTATATATAAACTCCCCGGTCCGATCGATTGCATAGGGGCTTGGTCGCATGGGGCCAGAAAAAATCATAGTGCCCAGCCCCCCTCAACTATTAGTGATGATTAGGTAGGGGGATCGGCAATCATTAACGAGAAATCCCCAACGAGAAATCCCCACTGGTCCGCAATAATGCATCACTAAACCATTGCTGATCTAATGGTTTCTGATACTAATGAGTTAAAGATTAGTAAAAGTTGAGAAGGAGGGGGAGGGGGAAAGTAAGTCTGGTGGAGCCTGAAGGTCACTCAATCTTCATCTGTCATACAATGTACCCTATAGCCTTTTGTGGGGCCACCAATAGTTCTATCTTCTACATGCATATTCGTCTGTGTGGATCAATACCCTTACTGGTACATACATTCACGAAATATTGGTACAATAAACTATACCAAAATCAATTGAATTCTATAATATCTTCCAGAATGGTCCATATTAATTTTTACTTAGCATTCTTGGTAGCAATAATCATGCTCTAACAATGCCCCTTTCCTGAGCTGTTTCAAGCTTTTTTTCCATGTCTTTTCTGGTATTCTTCTTCGCAACCCACTAACCCCCATCTGATGATTATTTTCACCCTCACTCTTCCTTTGGAACAACATGCTCGATATATGCTTCGACCATATCGATGTCGAACTTGTAGCCACTAAGCCGAGAATCGGGGTTATCGATCAATTCCTGGTCTAAATTGACAGTCGAGCTTATTGCCATCGGTTTTTCTTCATCATCAGTAATCTCTAGATATTTGAAGAAATCCCACACTTTTTCTGCATACCCTACCAACATATCCAGTGATCCATAGTACAAATTGATCAAAATCTCCCAATTCTCGGCTTTGATACTTCTTTTAAACCAATTCATTAATTCGGGAGCCGAATGACTTCGTATTTCGTTTTCTTTCAAGTATCTCGATGTTTCTTTAACAAATTTAATGGTTTTAGCAAAATATACCGCCTGATGGATCTTGAACAAGGCTCTGCTGCTATCAAATCTTTCAACCATGTAGTAGTACTGATCACGAACCTTTTCGTAAATGGAATCCAATTTTAACAGGAAGTTTCTATTTCCAATCATAAATGACTGATATACAGCCAAAAAGATTGATTGATATATCAAACAATTATAAAATGGTTTCAATGCTGTGAACGAATAGTTGTTCAGCAACTCCTCAAGTAAATCACGCGAATGGCCATACTTACCATAGATAAGCTTATCCATCAATGTGAACTGATTGAAAAGATGAATCATGGACGTGAAGTACGAAGCATATCGTAATGAGGGAAAGTACCCCGTTTCCACCCGAATGAAACTTAACCACCTCACAAACAAACTTATCGTTTGTTGGTTCATAACAAGCAAGTCGATTTCATTCATATCAAAAGTATAATTGAATATTTCTTCTTCTGTGGGGGACGCCAGCGTCTTATAATATTTTTTGGTCAAATTATTGAGATCACTAGTAAGTAATCCCAATACATTGGCGTATAGATAAAGATATCTTCTGATAATATGGGTTCGGGAAACATTATGAACGTCCCTTCTATAATACAGGCCCCATAATTTCATATCGTAACGCAAGAAATTATTTTTTACCGCCATTAAATCCTTTCCATAAAGATGACGAAGCAATTTTTTATGTGGTAAAATCGTACTTTTCAATTGAGGTGATGACAATAATGACCCTTTAAACTGAAAGAATGAAAAGTCGATTTCTACGATCCTTATTTGAATCCAATACCTTGCAAGAATTTTGAATTCGATCGATTTTGGGTATTCCAGAATATTGATGCCTTTTGTAGTTACAGAATTTAAAGGTAATTCTGCTTTTTCTGTCACTGGAGGATCTTTTTCTGGGTCTTCAATCAAATCCACGAATTTGTTATTCAAAACCACATAATTTAACAAATTGTTATATTCCAAATAACTATCAAAGATTTGATCATTATAAGTATAAACACCTTTGATCAAAAAGTACCAGTCCATAAGATACAAAATATCGGTAATAGTCTCGTATCTTAGTATTTTAGACCTTAAGAATTTTGATGATTTGACCCAATCGTCAATAAGATCAGAATTAGGCTTATATATCGAAGCCTCTATAATAAAATTATTTAGTCCTGTATCTTCGAATAACAACCCATTGGAAAACACCAATAAAAACAATGTTATAATCCTAATTTCTAGTAAGCTGAAGCTGAAAGTCTTGCATAAATCTTGATCGTTGATCGATATGATCTTATTATAGACCACTTCAAATTGACTTAGGAAAACTTCACGATCAATAAGGCTGGTAATGTGTTCATGTTCGGCCCCAAGATAAAGGTTATATAATTTTAGAACAATTTCAAAAGAATTCGGAAGCAACCGCTTGATTCGTCCCAATTCAATCATGGAAATCTCCACTCTTTGTTTGGCATCTTCTTTTAAATGTTCATCAATAGAACCCAAATCAGCGTGGTCGGAGAATACATTGGCCCAGTATGCTTGTATTGGTTCCGACTCGGAGTCAGGGGATTGCATTGGTGGATTTGAACGGTAGTTACTGCTATTTATGGTAGTGGTTATTGTTGATGAAGGAGCCGACCGAGTGGTGATATATTGGTTCAACGGAGGGGAAGAATGTAAGTTCTGGTTTAGTGGGGCATTATTCGGTTGATAAGGATGGAATATAGCTTGGTTTGGGACCCCTGCCATTTTGAGAGGTAATTGCATGGGTACTTGGGAAGCATTTGGTAGAACTTGCGATTGGATCATTGTGGGGTGCATTTTCGGGGGGATCTGTGATGGCAACGATTGTGTAGACGGAGTGTACTGCTGAAACTGTAGAAACTGAGGCTCTGGATTCGATTGAATTGCTGGTAATGGTGTGGTATTTTGTAAGAATTCTGACTTTGGTGGTTGTGACATGACAGAATCATTCGGGTATGGGGGATTAGGCACCTGATTGATGGTCAGGTTCGCTGGATTGTAAGTATTGAACCCTTGGGTGGGAGATGGAACAATGGGAGTGGATGATCTTGATTTTGATTTGAATCCATTTGGATGCAACAGTGTAGTTTCAGCGATACTTTCGAGTTTATTCTTCTTCTTTGTTCTTTGTTTCCGTTCTTGGATTCGGGTCATCTCTTCTTGAGATGGAGGTCTGGGGGGATGCTGCAAGCATTTGTCGGTACGCTTGAATTTGACACACGATGAGCAAGGGATCTGAAGATCACACTTGATTTTCAAGAGCTTACAGGACCCACAACTATAGCTTCGTCTTTGACGTTTCTTCAGGTCCAGTCGCTTCTCTGAGTCGTGTTCTTCCATTGTAGTTGAGATTTTAGGCAGCCTGCTAGAAGTTAGGTGTGTTTTGGTTTGTTTTTTGATGGAACAATGTAACGATGAGTCCCAGTGACTGTAAAAATGGTGGCACAATTATTTCAGATCCTTTGGAGGTAAAAATACACAATGAAATGGGCCGGTACCTGAGGTGAAGCTACTAGTCCGGAGAGATGAATGGAGCCTGATACGAACTGTAACCAGCTGCCACACGAGACGACTAGCCAATGTAGATGATGTTGGTGATACCTTTAGAAAATAGAAAAGAGAGTGAGATGTGTCCAATTTAGGCAATGTGCTAGAGTTGGCTCGGTCAGCAATGTCTGTCCAATTACATGTGCGATGGAGAGCAGAACCAGCAAGGTTAAGACTGATGCAAGGTTCGCCTCTGTGTCAATAATATTTTCTAAGACAGGTATGGCTGATCTGATAGATTAATAACAAGTAAAATAGAGTATATCGAAACCTCTGGCACTAAAAATCTAAGTTTTGGTAAAGGAGGGGAGGAAGGTCCTAGCGAGCACAAAAGTGGGAGAATAATCGAAGGTTCAACCTGCGAATAATTCAATTTTTCTAAACTAACGACTTTTGCAGTTTTAGTATTGTTCAACCCAAAGTTTCGCTACAGGTTATGGTATCTGTAATAGTTGGATGCACCGCATACTGAGGATAGCTAGTGCGAGAAAAAAAAAACACCGAGGCGCGCACGACCCCGCCAACCAATTGACGTTCAACAAATTTTAATCCGCACCATCTGGCTCGTGCCCTAACCTAGTGAGAAAAGAGAGTGAGTGTACAACCTTTAGTCATCTCGATTCGATAACCAAGAACAGATCATAAGTCCCGTATCGACGA
Organism: Suhomyces bribrorum; assembly: GCA_030561385.1. NCBI lineage: Eukaryota > Fungi > Ascomycota > Pichiomycetes > Serinales > Debaryomycetaceae > Suhomyces > Suhomyces bribrorum. Next base: position 5,902 of record JAKTXG010000142.1, on the reverse strand, counting down.
ATACTCAGGCAGTCCGTGGAATTGTACTTCGCCTTCCCTCCTCCTCCTCTTTTAGTCACATCCAAACAATTTTTGAATAGCTCCAATATGATCTCCAGAACTGCTTCCAGAACTGTTTCAAGAACTGTTTCCAAAAGTGTCAAGTTCACTCCTTCGATCGGAGTCCGTGGTTTTTCGTCGTCCATAGTCTCAAAGATAACCAACAAGGATGTATTCCCTGAGGACTTGCCTAACTTGAACGAATTGCCCAGAAGAAAACCTTCAGATGTCCATGTTCCCTTAGTAAACCCTGCTGAAAAATATAAGGTTCAAATCGAAGAATTGCATAAGTTTGGTAAATATATCATGGCATGTATGCCAAAGTACATCCAACAATTTTCGGTATGGAAGGACGAATTAACCATTTACGTGGCCCCATCTGCTCTTAGACCAACCATGATTTTCTTGAAGAACCATACATCAGCCCAATTTAAAACAGTTGCTGACGTTACTGCTGCCGACTATCCATCTAGAACAAACAGATTCGACGTGGTCTACAACTTATTATCTGTACGTCACAACTCCAGAATCAGAGTGAAGACTTACGCCAGTGAAACCAGTTCCGTTCCTTCGGTTGTCCCACTTTTCCAAGGTGCTAACTGGTTTGAAAGAGAAACTTATGATTTATTCGGGATTTTCTTCGAGGGCCACCCAGATTTAAGAAGAATCATGACCGATTATGGTTTTGAAGGTCACCCATTGAGAAAAGATTTCCCAACTACTGGTTACACTGAAGTTAGATACGATGAAGAAAAGAAGAGAGTTGTATATGAACCATTGGAATTGACCCAAGCATGGAGAAACTTCACCGTTGGTTCTTCTGTTTGGGAACAAGTCGGTGAAGGTAAGGATTTCACTCCTGAATCATTCAAATTGCCAACCCCAGAACCCGAACCTGAACAAGAAAACCCAGAAAAGAAGTAAATTTGTCAATAATACAAAACACTTGAGAGTAACTTGGTGATCAAGATGATTAAGGAGAACCATTTACCCTTTAACTCTTGCTCTTGACAAATTATGTCTTCTACATCTCCAATTCTATAGAATTTTTCATCTTTTCATGCATTTTTATATAGTATTAATTGATCGATCGATCACCACAACAGTTGTAGATGTGGTTGTTGAACCTATTGTCTTTTCATAAACTGTGTTATCTAAAAATCAATTAGATCTAAAACAAAACATGTTGAATCAAGTCTTCAAACTCGTTATTTGTTCATTAAGTTTAGCCAATTCCTGGTTCTTCTGGTTCAAAAACTCTTCAAGAGTGGATACTTGTGACTCAATCAATTCTATTTCGGTTTTGACTTCGTCCAAACCTTTATCATTCCGACTTTTGTGGGACTTTTCCAATATGGCCTCTTTATATTTCAACAATTGTTCGAATTCGTACTTTATCATTGAATTTTTTTCATTTTCTTGATCGTAATGGCTTGAACCTTGTTCAACTTTAGCCAATAAATTCTCCAAATCGGTCAATTGTCTTCTCAACCTAACTTCTTCCCAATCAGTTCCTTCAGTGGCCGAAAAATCGGTACCTTTTTCGTTGGTATTTTGACCAATTTTAGTTAAATAATTACTAGCAAATTTTTTAGTACCAGTAGGAGCTTCATACTTGGGAGTGGATTTATAGTTGGAGGTCGAATTCAAGTCATAACTTGGAACTTCTTTGGAAAAAGTGGCTCTTAAAGAGGCAGGAACCCCTCTTGGTACTCTTTTACCATTTTCTCTTTGATTCAAAATATGTAAAAACACCAAAACTTGATCCTTGTCGATGGTTTCAAAGGACTTAGGATTAACTAGATTCCAGGCTGATGAAATATCACTGGATGGTACTTTAGATAATGTTTTGTATAAAGAATTCAAGGATTCGAATCTCACTCGTCCATAAGAGTCACTATTGGAATTATAAATCGTTTCATAAGTCGATTTATCGGTCGGAGAAATGTACCAATCAAATTCATCACTCAAACCATCTTCACCGTCATCGTCATAGCTGGTGTCTACATTAGATCCACCGTTGACAGCACGATTGGCCTGGATCAAGTGGGATTTGGATCCCGGGATCAACCACCCTGGTAATTCATTGGGTATACTTGTGATGGAACCATTTACCAAATCAAAGATCAATCTCATAGTAATACAGAATTCTTCAAAATCCAATTTTCCATCGTTATCGATATCAGAAAGGTCCCAGATCTGAGATAATTGTGAATCTTGAAGTCGGGAGTTTTTCAATACTGGTGACACCTTTTCCCCGGTCAATTTATTGTTTTCAGGCTTCAATCCTTGGAAAATCTCCCAGTATTTCTTAATCTCCCATTCTTCCAAACGTGGCATTGCTAACTTGAATGAAATCGAATTTTTTTTTTGTCGTAATCGGGAAAAGAGGAGACAATCGACTAGGATGTGTGTGAATGATGATACAAACGTTCGGTGACTAGCAACGAGAGTAATGGAGTCCTAGGATTGTCTATTAATGGTTGTTGAGGATAACTGGGGGAGTGAGGTGGTGGCAATCACGTGACAATTCAATACTAGTGATTCCAGCCCCCATGGACGTTGTAATAATTCGCTAGATCAAAATGGATCGTGGGCAAGGGAATGCTGAGTCTGTTACTGCTTGAAATATAGCTGACACAATAAAACTAGAGTTCTGGGAACTTGAGCAAGTTGCTGTGGAAATTAATTATGATGCGGGCCTTGGGGTATGTAATAGTATAATAGGCACATAGCGACATACTACTGCATTACACTTTTGGTGCCATTAGCCAGGGTAATATTCGTTTCAAAAACATATTTAAAGTTGGTAAGTATACCAAGATGGTATTTGGAAGTTTGAGCATTATAGGCCGTTGCAATCACTGTGAAATCAGTAGACTGGATCATATCACTGGGATAGAAGAATAAACCTTGTAGTAACTTTTGAAACAGCATTGGATCTAGTATTTTGACAACTATTGTATTGTGTACAGATTTAGATTTTTCTTTCCTGAAGAACCGGATTATCCAACTCATGAAGAGGAATTATAATATACCATAAGTAGAGAAGACGTAACTACTATCAACTCTAACAATGAAATACTACAAAGTACATGCACATGTTTTGTAGTATTTCCCTTTTAGTGTTAACAGTAGCGAAGTATTCTTGATACTACAATACACTCAGAAGATCCTATATTGCTTGCCTACCTAGAGAGGATAATTCCTCACTATATATACTCGGGAGTCTACCTATGGGAGACGGAGATAAGTCTTTATCTCCGTTCCGACGCGATATAACATCCGCTATAACCTCCGATCCGTGTCCCGTTCCGTCTCCTTCACCGAAGGTGCCGGAGCGTAACTAGGAACTGGAATCTGTACACAACATCACCCCCGCTAGACGTCGAGTGATATCTCACTTGGACGTCGAAACTTCAACTGTAGGCTCCGTCGGTCCTTCGCGCCACCGGGCGACGAAGATCGACATCAACATCTTCTTACTCTTACGGAAAGGTGTGTAGTAAGCACATCGGTGCACCAATACTCAATCACCTTCCCTGTACTCTATGGGAGTTTTTCCCTAATTCGTTTTTGCAGCCATTTTGTCTTGATACCCTTTGCATCGCATCCTTGGCCTGTGAGCGAGTCATCTGAGCTCGTCTCAAAAGGTCCTTCATCATCTGAGTTCGTCTCAAGAGGTCCTTCATCTGTCAACCTCCTACGGGCTGAACACTCCAAGTCCCGGGTCTCGGTGTTCTCTACCGAACACGGCCTGGTATGGAGTCATTCCTGTCACTGCAGAAACCGAACAATAAATTGCGAATTGCATAAGCTTCGAGTATTCCTTCAAATATTCCGGCCACCCTGGACCTACCCCCTCGCAAAACAGATTAAGTACCTAACCCCCACCTTCTTGAAAGCTTCAACCTGCCCGTTAGCTACGGGTGACTGGTTAACGTGGTGTTAACTTCATTAGGTAATATTTTACCATGGTCTGAAAGATCGTATTCATAAACTCAACATCTTTATACGACTTAATCTGATCAGGTAGTCCCTTCCCACAAATACGTTATCAAAGAGCAACTTTTCCTTTTCCTTAGCGGCGCAAGCTGTACGCCCCGGGATCATAATAACATACTTCTTAAGAGCACCACAACAACGAGAATACAGCCGTACGGAAATTCCGACGACGTGAATATTCCCAACAACTTTTAAATGGATCATTATCCAACAATCCCGAGAGACGCACTCGACATGAGCCATCCCTCTGTCTTCACGTAAATCAGCTTCTTTCTCTGTTCCATTAGAACATCACTTGGTAGCCCTTTAGCATCAATTCAACTGGGTCCGTAAAAGTTATCCCTACCATAAACCTTCGTTAGGCCTTCAAGGCATTGTTATACCATTTGAGGACATTGCTTTTGCCCATACTTCTCATAGCGAGATAAACCATCTGCTAAAATATTCTTTCTCATCTCACATATCGTATCTCGACATTAAACTCAGAGAGCGACTCCATCCATCTTATCAAACGCCTAAAGCTTGAGTCCTACCACAATGGCTAGGAGCTTCCTTCGTCGGAACAATTTATTGCACTCAGGGAACTGTTTCATCCCAACGGGAGTAGCGCCTAAGCGCATATTGTTACCTCTTCCCTAATGCAAATTGTCGTCTCTCTTCTCGACTCCGTCGTCGAATTACTTACTCCTGTTGAAAGCTGCTAATCATCTTCACTGATGAAGTACCCTGAACAGTAACTTCGAGATGCCTATCCGCAGGGATTTTATTAAGCATCCGAAGATCGGTACACAACCGCACCGTCTGGTCCAACTTCTTAACGAATAACAAGGGAACCGTATAATGGGCTCCTCTAAGGGTTCAGTAATCCTAGCTTCCAACATTACTTCTACCTGCTTCCTTGGCTCTTCCCTCAGCATGAGATACTGAAAAGCCATTACAGGATAATTACTTGGTATCACCTCTATTTCGTGATCCATTCTCGGTCTCGTTTCAACCGTTTCCGTTAACTCATGCGTAAAAAACTCGCCATACTTGTTAACACTTTTTAATCACCTCTTTATGTGATTCATTCCCGGTCTGTTGCAACCGTCTCCATTAACTCAGACGTAGAACTTCGTCATTTTGTTAACACTTTTATTCCGCTCACTTCCGAGCCAGCGCCACGCTGATAATCTGAAGAGAAGGTTACCACGGTTCTATCACCTTCCGCTTCCGTTGCTAATGTTATGAAACATATCTCAACCGTCTCCTTGCGGGACAGTTCCTGAAGACTCTCCGTCTTCCTTTGCTCATTCTGAGCCAGCAACCCGGCGCTCCTTTAAATCTCTCTCTAGGGCATATATCCCGAGAACCACGGGTATCTTTTCCCGTCCTGACGTAACAATCGTCTTCTTGCGCCCATCTGATATTCTGAAGGGGAGGTAACCTGGGTTCGATCATCCTCCGCTTCCGTTGCTATTGAAAGACACTCCGTCTTCCACTATCCTTCTTGCAGGATACCAGCAACCTGGCACACTTAAAATCCTCCTCTAGGGCATACCCTTGTATAACGGTATCCCGAGGACCACAGGTTTCTTATAACCTGTACAGACGAAACTATCGTCGTCTTCCACCCTATTATTAATCCATAGGGTCTACCGAACTGCTCGGTTTCCTATCTCTGTATGCGCCCCGACATCACTGCTGTCGGTGCCTGGTCGCGTTCCTTCTTTGGAACCAACCTCAGAGATACAACTTGGTTTCAGTCCCGGTATCAACGTGAGCCATGACCCTTTGACTCCCGATACCGACCAGGACCTCAAGGTTTGTACCTTAGGTCTCAATACCACATTCTGGCTGGGTCCTTCCTCTGGGTAGC
>JAKTXG010000141.1:0-24701 GCA_030561385.1 Suhomyces bribrorum | reverse complement strand
CTCGAAAAAGATAGGGCCATAAATTGCAAAGCTCTTGGGATCACGTTTGATAAGATGTTTGTGAGGTCTAGCGTGAGGTGACACGTAACGTGCAAGTAGTTGCAGCCATAGTTGCATAATTGCAGCCATGTAAAAAAAACAACTCAATCTGCACAGCGATTGGTGATGAAGTTTTGCAACAACATGGTTGGCAGTTCCTATTATCATCTACATTAGCTTACTCTACGTGGATCGTGTTGCCGAAGCATCCACTGCCCCTACTACCAGATCAGGAACCTATCAGGAACCTATCAGGAACCTCAGACGTTCATGATTAGGGGTCTCCATTCCGAAGTCCCGACCAGATAGGGGTCAATAGCACAACTACAGCCCCTCTCTTTCGTTCTAGGTAAAGTCTGCCTTCCCCCCGCCAGGATATATCCGGAACTTGCTGCGGATAGTGGCAATTAGTGACTTGCTCGCATTTCTAGTTTGTCTCCATTTTTTTTTTTTTGCAATCAACCAGCTCTATCTTTAGACAAGTTGAGGCTACTTCAGGAAAATTGGCTATTGGTGCTGTTTCACTTCTGTTATCTCTATGCACGTGTAAACCAACAAAATTATAACCTGAATAGGCAAACTATGTAGTTTTAAGTTGCTTTTTGCTATCACACAGTGACCAACTATCACCAGCCTCGGTGCACGTGACCGTGCTCTCACATGATTCTACCCCTATCCTTAGCCGGGTTATCCAGTTGACCTTGTGGCCAAAAAGAAATAAATGTCGCAGCAGCAAAATTTTCATCCCAATTAAGCTTCCTATTTACAGGTCCAACACGGACGGTTCCTTCAACCATGGACCCGGCCACGTCCCCCAATTGCCAGCGGGTTTGGCCGGGGGTTGGCCGGGGGTTGGCGGTATTGGTGCCGTTGATCCCGTGCGCTCGTCTCCACCAATTCCATCTAGTTTGTACCTCTAAAAAACCTCTTCCAATTGCTCAACTCGTCCCCACACTACCTCCTAGTCGAATAGGGGAACCGCGACATCCACCTGCGCACGACGCCTAAACAAATCATTGCCAGACTCAACCCATCACCAACTACAACCATTATCAACCCAGCAATCCCCCTTAATCAATCATCTTCGTCCTCTTCTTAAGTAGGCACAGCAAAAGTACCATACTAGCCAACTAGTTTCACGTCCGCTCCAACCTTTCCATCAAAACATCCTCACCCGCTTGAAACGGCCCTTTCAAATCTCCTCACCATTAGCAGAATATAGTTTCAGCTGGTGGGTACAAAAAATCACCACCTGTTTTAAAAGACTTTTTTAGCTCGAAAGAAGGATATTGTGCTGGGACTCAACTTCACATTTGGTTTTGTCCACTCATCCAACGTATATATATATATCTTTAAAACAAGTCCCCGGGATCCGCAACTTTTCCCCTTTCAATTACTGATATTCAACATGTCTTCATCTATCCTTCGGTCCAAGTTGGTACAGAAACCGTATCAGTTGTTCCATTACTATTTTGTTCTGGAAAAAGACCCCTACTCAACTGCATCCGACCTTTCGTTTGAAACTGACCCTCTCATCACTCTCCGTCAATTCAAAAATCACAAATGGACTTGGCAAGAAGTATTACATTATGGCTTTTTATCTTCAGTCATATTTTTTGTCTATATCATATTCCCAGCATCTTTCCTCATTAAAACCCCCATCCTTTTAGCCTTTGCACTGTGCTTTTTGGTCCCACTCACTTCCCAATTTTTCGTTCATGCATTACCTATTTTTGCTTGGTTAGCATTTTATTTTAATGCTGGTAAAATCCCAACCGATTGGAAACCGGCAATTAGTGTCAAGGTTCTTCCTGCTATGGAAACAATCATGTATGGTGACAATTTATCCAATGTTTTATCCACAGGAACTTCTTCTTTCCTTGATATCGTTGCTTGGCTTCCTTATGGTGTGATTCATTTTAGTGCTCCATTTGTGGTGGCCCTTTTCATCTTTTTATTCGCTCCTCCAACTGCATTGAGATCCTTTGGCTTTGCTTTCGGTTATATGAATTTGGCTGGTGTGATTGTTCAGTTAATGTTTCCAGCTGCTCCTCCTTGGTACAAGCTTTTATACGGATTGGAACCTGCAAATTACTCGATGAAAGGCTCTCCCGGTGGTTTGGGTAGAATCGATGCTCTTTTTGGTGTTGATATGTATACCACTGCCTTTTCCACTTCCCCAGTTATCTTTGGTGCATTCCCTTCCCTTCATTCGGGCTGTTCAGTAATGGACGTTTTATTTTTATGCTGGCTTTTCCCTAAATATAGAATAGTTTGGTGGTCTTACGCTACATGGCTCTGGTGGAGTACTATGTACTTGACCCACCACTATTTTATTGATTTGATTGGAGGTGCTGTCTTATCACTCGTGGTTTTTGAATACACCAGATATAATCATTTACCAGTGATCGACCACTCCAAGTTTTGCCGTTGGTCTTATTCGCAAATCGTCAAAGTTGATGTTCAAGCTGAAGATCCTTTGTCTTCAATCGGATATGCTACTTTGAATGATGTCGAAAGCCAATCGGAAAGTCAACCTCAAATTAGAACCAATAATTACCCCTACACTTTTAATCAACAACCTCAACAGGAATCCTATGAGATGTCATCGGTCCCAAGAGCAAGGCAATCGCCAAGATCTTTTGCTGCAGTCATGAACACCACTGGAGGTTCATTGGAACCACATCATGAAGTTGCTTATGGTAAGTCATCATCATCATTGAATTTACCTTTACATGACGAGAACCAAGCGGTTGAAGAAGAGTCCGAAGATACGTCTTCCTTGGAAAATAGTGCAACTCCATCCGTTTTTGATGATGAACACCATTTGATGAGCTCGACCACTTCTACCACATCATTGGACGAATTGGAATCCCCAATTCAAGACGGCCGTATTACCCCCATTCTTCATTCTCACAAGTCTAAGGTAGACTTCAGATCAAAATAGGTCAAGCAACCCTTGATGAGATCGCTCACTAGGGGGATTAACCTCCAAATTAATCTCTAATCTAATCTAATCTAATCCGTGGGACCAATTTTTTTTTTTTAAAAAAAAAGTAAACATACATGTGATACCATTAACTAAATCTATGTTTATCTATTTGGATCCCATATTCATCTTAGTGGGCAATCAGCCCTCCATTATCACGATTCCGATCGGCAAAAACGCCATCCTAATTAATTCTAATGCCTCATATATACTAATTTACTAATTTTAATACTTCGTTCTATTTATTGTTAATACTATCTTATTAGACTGAAAAATAGCTCATAAATCGCGACAGAAATGACATTGGTTGTAGCTATCGTCACTATTGACAAAACATTGCGTCAAGCCCACGATTGGTCCAACCGAGTTTTTCAAGCGTGCTACATTTAAAGTTTTCAAAAACAATAACCTTATTTTGTTCTAAATTAAGAACAAAGCCATCAAAATGATGGAACTATTGACTCTTCCCAAGTCCATTGGCGAGCTATACCCAAAATAGCTGGTTACAGGTTGCGAACTTATTGATGCAACATGAACTAGTCACGATGAATCTAAAAACAAGGTTAGAAGACCAGCGCCAAATATTGAAAACACCACAAATATTGCCAAGGCTAATTATAGTTGTGAAATTGTCAACAGTGCTGGTAACAAAACCAAGCAATACCCAATCAGTGAGGGGTCTCTGATAGCTTCAATAGTTTCTATGTCTGGAAATGACCATGTGCTGGTACCTGACATGACCAGTGCGGTGCCCAAAAGAAAAAATTATGTGGGGGATATGAAATACGTCATGGGTTCATAACAGTTACTAAATTTCACCAACCGAGAACTAAAGCAACTCACAGTAAAAGATTTAATAGGCTCCATCAACTGAAGTATCCACCCTTCATATAACCTGAGTTGAAGCTGGTTGACACTTCTATAGAAAGCTGGCCTCTGTCCCACATTATCTTTACTAGGAATAATTTTGACACATGTTTCTGCACAACCACGGAAATATAGTTGAGACTCGGTTAAATCATGCAAAAGAAGCAGGAACGCATAAAAGTAGTCCCCTCAACCGTTTTGGGAAACCATTTGACTGGATACTGACATACAAGGGTCCTAACGGCTTAACCTCTCTATTATCACTAAAGCCCAGCAATCACTGGGAAAGAAGTATAAAAGGACGCCAGATTTCTGTCATTTGTAGATTATTATTGTACCATATCAAAAAAATGCAATCCTTTACCGCCTTAGTCTTCGCTTCTTTAGCAGCCATCGTCGTTGCTGACCAAACCTTCACCTTAGTTGCCAACGGTGGCTCCCTCGACAATGTTCCAGTCACCTCTGACGGTACCCACGTCTTGTTAGGAAACGGTAACCCAATCACCATCCACTTGGAAGAACCATCTGGTTACGCTAGTGTTGACGGTAAATACTTGGCTGTTTCCCCACAAGGTATTGATTTGACTACCAACCAAGACGAAAGATCCAAGGACTTTGGTTTTGCTGACGGTAAGTTCAGATTCACTGCTGCTTCTGGTGCTGGTTTCTACGCCTGTAAGGCTGACACTGGTTACATCTTGCAAACCTTTGCCAAGGATGGATGTACCAGCGTTGAATTGACCCAAGGTGGTAACCAGCAACCATCTTCTGCTGCTCCATCTTCTGCTGCTCCTTCCTCTGCTGCTCCATCCAGCCATGCTTCTGCTGCTCCATCCTCTGAACACCACCAACCATCTGTTACCTCCTCCGCTGCTGTCTCTAGTGCTCCAGGTCACACCAACACCGAAACCAAGAGCGAACACACTCTCGTTACTGTCACCAGCTGTGGTGAAGCTGTTACCGACTGTCCAGCTCACAGCACTGCTGCTCCATCCGTCACTGCTGCTAACGGTGGTGCTGCTGTTGCTGTTGGTGCCGGTGCTGTTTTCGCAGCCGCTGCTGCCTTGATGATCTAAACGTGATCACAAGTGAATTAATTTGGCAAAAAATGAGTAATTTGGATAATGATTACACAACCTCGTTAAAATGAGGGAGATTAGGATACCCTACATCTGGACTCTTTGAGCAATATACTTGTGACTGACCGCCGAAGTTGTGTTTTACATTGTGAAATTCTGCAAGTTACCTTGGCTATAATTGAATCACTATTATTGTACTATTAGTGATTTAGGTAATACAGTGAATATTCTTTGAGTTCCTTCAAAAAATTGGACCCAAAAAAATGTAAAAAGAATGGTGAAAAGTATAGCGATTCGATTTGAAATGATAGCCTTAGAAATTAAGCTAGTTGCAAAGTAACCAGGCTAGGTGCTGCATGGACCTATCCACTTCCAAACAGATTTACAATCAATAATATAAACGCCAAATTAAGGTTGGAAATATTATGACCGTGTGGGTATATAAGTCCTCTTTTTAGTCCGCTTTTTAAGCGACGCTCATACTACTTAGTTATTGTTACACTTTGTGTTGTAGATTAATAGCAAGAAAGTTCGGGAAAATTCCCACCGAACCTTATTTAATGAAGAAACCACTTGTGTCCTTGTTTGTTTGTACTTTGTCACCGCTACTTGCTTTAGTCAATATTCTTTACTATTTGGGGTCAGAAGCTTATTCATGAATGCCGTAAATAATTTCTGGAATGCTCTCCAGTTTCCTAAGTGGGAATAACCCAAAATCGAATTGTTGCGTAGCAACAACCCCAAACCAGTCTTGGAAGCACATTATGGGAACAATATTGCAAAGATTCAGGTATACTTAATCAAGGGACATGCCAATTAATTTTTTTTGTTTTAAAATTCATGGGAAACAATCCCTCAGCCTTTCCACCTATAAGAGACATTTCCGAAGAAAATGGCAGGACAGCCAATACAGTAAATTTTGCAATCAGTGTTGTGTCGTACTGACGGATGTGAATTTTCTAATAAAAACCCATACTGCATTTCCCCATACTACAGGTGGCTGGACCAAATTATTTACAATAATACTGGGGCTTCTTGGAAATTGATAGTCGACACAGGGATGAAAAATGGAGGTAGTTGCAATGCAAATGTGCCTAAAAGTAGTCTGATGTAAGATGACGGCGCGACACCACCAAATACGCAACAAGTGTAGTGTACATGGTTTTCTAGAAATAACACCAATACAGTCTTTTTTAAATTAATTCAAACCGAACAAATCAGTTCATATTCGTGATAGAGGCGGACAAAGAATGGAAACCACCAGTAAAATATCACCAGAAAGCTACGAGGGATTCTGTAGACATGCTGATGAGCATTTTAGCAAGTGTATGGAGCAGGCCCTATTTTAGGGTCATATTACCAAATTAATCGGTCATCTATTAGTATGAATTTTGGTGGGGGTCTTAAAATGAACAATTTCGGTGCTCGGTTTAATTCAAGCAATGGTGTTGGTAGATTTTCCAGATTTTCCAGATTTTCGAGCTTCCCCACCGCAAACTACAAAAACAATCTAATAGTTGGTCTTCTCTGATTGTGAGGAAGATCCAAACAATTTATGGGGGCCAGTCTCGGCACGTCAAAAAGATGTAGATTTCCGCCTCATCTAGTCAAACAATATTCATGGCCTATCACAAGGGCCTATAGTGTGCGACACGTAGAAAAAAAAAAAACGATCTCAACTGGCCTAAAACAAATAAGGGATATGCCAATGCACCGACTGGCCCCACCATTTCCGGGTAAAGCCATGTGGTCCCGATCTGAGGCCCAGATCTATGGCCCCAAAGTCTATCTGACCCATACCATGACAAATACACTGGAGTTATATAGGTGATCATACTGTACTGTCAATCATAGCATTGCCTTGGTGGATTGCCTAAGATCGACAAGATTGTTAGATCTAGGATTTTTTTTTTCTGCCTATTATGCTGTTTCGTACCGTCATCGTATTCTACTCCTACTATCTATTACCGCGCCGCTTACTAGTAGTAATAGTAGACTTCATCGCGCGCAACCGGCGCCACAAACCTACCCAATATATCGGTGCATAGCCGTAGCCATCTTGTCCATCTGTCTGCCGTTTTAGGCACCGTAGTCATTCCTACCTCCGCCCGAAGCCTTTACTGCCCCTCCCCCAAACCGAGTCTTTTTTTTTTTTCTCTCTCTCTCTCTCTCTCTCTATCCCTCCTTCAAATCTACCAATATCTGCCTTCACCATCTTCACTGGTTTTTGGTAAGTGAAACTGCATACATATACAGGGAGTATCATCTGCTGCTTACTTTCACCAATCTCACCTGGTTCGCCAATTCGCGCAGCCCCTTTTGTACTGTCAAGTCAAAATTTTCGTTCATCTACTTGTCACTTTATCATCCTTCAACAAAGAGACTGCTCTCAACACAACCCCTTGGGATACGCTGTCCCCCCCATTAGCCGCTACCCAATCAATTGTTTTGATCTTTCACGCTGTACAACTATCATCAGTTTTCCACAACCATCGATCCATCAACACCCCCAATAATTAATCAGCTAGATCCACCGCCATGGATCCCATAGACTCCATGGCTCCACAACGAGCCTCTCGGTTCTCGCTAGAGTCGGCGCCCACCATATTGCTATCGGTCATCGAATTCATCAAACGTAATAATGGCAAGAATCAGATCGACGATTTCACCAACCATCAAGCCTTAGTCCAACGGATCCTCGCCACCTCATCTTCATGTGCTTCCATCACCCTTTGCTTGACAGGAATGTATTGCTTCTTAGCAATAGACCCTCGAAGGTTGATCTTTCGCCACCAGCTCATTTTCTTCCTTTTGTTTTTCGATCTATTGAAAGCAATCATCCTATTATTATATCCAACCAGAGTCTTGACTCATTCCAGTGCATACTATAACGAGCGCTTCTGCCAAGTCGTGGGCTTCTTCACCGCCACCGCCGTCGAAGGCGCAGACATAGCCATTCTTGCCTTCGCCGTCCATACATATCTCTTGATTTTCAAGCCAGGACTCACCACAAAAGTCAAAAACTCCTCCAGAACTGAAGGCGGTCTTTACAAATTTAGGCATTTGGTCTATGCCCTTTCGTTCTTCATCCCTCTAATCGTTGCTTCTTTGGCTTTCATCCACAGTTCTGGCTATACCTCGCTCGTATGTTGGTGTTACCTTCCTGAACGCCCGGTGTGGTATAGATTAGTACTAAGTTGGGTGCCTAGATGGTGCATTGTCGTGGTAATCTTCACCATTTATGGCTTGATATATTTCCATGTCATTCTGGAATTCAAAACTTTAGGTGGGGTCTTCACCACTTTCCATAGAAAACAAGAACAAGCATTATATCCCAAACAAAGTAATCACGAACAGCCTTCCTTCTATGCTGCCTTCAAATACTTTATCGACCGAATCCTGCCCAAATGGATCATTCCAGAACAACCCCGTGAATTAAAAACAATTACCTCCACCGCTTCCCGACCCCATAACTTTTCTTCTTCAACTGGCCAGACCGGCACAAGCGCATTTACCATGGTCCCTAAAAATCAAAACAAGGACGAGGATCCCGAAGAAGAAGAAGATGATTCCGATTTATCGTCTGCCCCGGTGCATGTCGACACCGAAAACATCATTTATGATCCCGAATTACATGCACAAAATTTGGAAAAATTCCGTAAACGTCAAAAGATCATTGAAAAACAAATGAAATCGATTTTCATATATCCATTTGCCTATTGTTTTGTGTGGCTTTTCCCATTTATTCTTTATGTCACCCAGATCAATTACGAAGAAAAATATGGTCCAATATATTGGATGAACTGCATGGGGGCATTCATGCAACCATTGAATGGGTTTGTCGATACTTTAGTATTCTTTTACCGTGAACAACCATGGAAATATACCATCATGAGAAATTTTGAGAAAGAACATATTAGCAAAATGGACAACGCCATTTTTATAAATGGTGGTGATGGCAGCATTGGTCATAGAGATCATCATGATAGCGAATCTTTGGCTACTAGTGCCAGGTTCACTAAGAATTCGTTGAGTGCTAGTACAGGATTGATTGATATCAAAGAGTACCCTCAATGGAGACAATGGTTGAGTTATTTGAAATTACCATTCTTTAGATTACCCACGGACCAAACGGTGTCCAAATTCCAGGCCAAATATTTCAGTAAAAAATTGAAAGAAGGCACACCACACACATCAAGACATCAATCGAACGGTGCAGGCACCAACTATAACAACAACAATAGCAACAATAATGATAGCAATAACTTGAAGGGACATGACTTTTCCAACATATTGGGTGGAGATTTAAGTGAAGGCAATTTCAGAAATAATTTGGATAATTTTTCATTAAATTTCAGCGGGAAACATCACACAGATGGTCAGAAGAGAACTTCAATTACCGGTGGGTCTCATGCTTCAAGAAAAGATAGTGTTATTTCTTCTAGTAAATCCAATAGGTCCAGACAAGTGTCGATGGCTGACATCACTGACCCAGTTTTAGTTGAAGGCCAAAAAACTAATTATGACATGAAATCCATGAGTAGAAGAGCCAACAGTACAGGAACTGGAGTTAACACCCAAAAGAAACTGGGAAGAAATTCGGTTGCAGGACCCACTAGTCCAGTGGATGAAGGAGACATGGACTTTTTAGAGATATTGAGAAATGGGCCATAGTCGGTATTATTTTTTTACAAATAGTACAAGATACTAGAAAATAGTATAAGATTACAATAGATTAATAGTATAATAACATAATAGTGTAATAGTACAATAATACTAATAATTGAAGAACCGAGGTTTAGCCTAATCTTACTAGTTGCTTGATGTATCACTGTAACTTAAAAGGTAGAGATGTGCTTGGAAATTTAGTCCCATGATTATATATTGTCACACATTACATATGCTAATTGGGAAACCATTGAATATTTTTGCACATACGTATTACTGCCGACTTCCATTCATAAAAATTCACAGGCCCAATGTCACTGTTGGAATCCAGATAGATAATCTTAATCGTCCACTTAATCCACGTTTCCGTTTTTAACATAACTGAACTAACCGAGTTTATACGCACTTGCTTGCAATTTGCAGTCTGAATAAGCGACAACCTCAACACGCAAGACGCCAAGTTATTCTTGGTAGAGCTCGAGTCTACCATAGAGAGGTATAGGGTGACCCAGTTCCTCCGAAAAATGGTCTAGACTTTTCCTACCTGTCAAATTACCTCGTATATATTGCAGATGTCCCAAAAAGATGATATTTTCCATGCACCACCCCGCATAACCGATATTTCGCATCTACCCTTTTTCAGATCTCCCCCACCACTACTAACTAAAGTTGCACCCACCATACCGGTTCAACCATACCGAGGAAGTAGCAGTCATAACGGCATCTGGAAACAGCACAAAGACTTAACTTCACCAACCAGCCTTTTCGTTTCCACCAGCTTCTCCAGAGACAATCAACCGGGTACCAAATTGGATATCCTGTCAAAATCTAATTAACAATTGTGACAGCCTCATCAAGAATAGGAAAAAATAGCTGTTTCTTGGCACCAAAGCTAAACCATCGTTTGTTGCATAGAGTATACTGCTCTTAACACTTCCAATACACTGGAAGTCTTTCCTAATTTGCTGCTGGTTATCAGTTAGTCTGTCGTCTCAACTGATCCTTAAATGGCCAAGTATTACGAGAGTAATGCCGGTGACGGTTCCAAGGCCACCGACCAACATCACCACGGCGTGAAGCTTGCACTTACGCTTATCTCATGTGTGGTGAGTCTCTTTATTGTTGCATTGGACCAAACAATCGGGTCCACCATCATCACCGAGGTCGGAGATCAATTCCATTCGTTTGAAAAAGTCGGTTGGTTGACCTCAGCATTTCTTCTCCCAGTATCCACCCTCGACCCTTCCTACGGCAAAATCTCTATTGCCTTTGGCCGTAAGAGTTTGGTCATTGTTGGTATCGTGGTTTTTGAAATCGGTTCCTTAGTATGTGCTCTCGCCAACTCCATGGATATGTTGATTGGAGGTAGAGTGATCCAAGGGATAGGAGGCGGTGCAGTCCAGTCGATGGTAACTGTGATCTTGACAGAATCGGTCCCCATTTCTAAGAGAGCTTTGGCCTACGTCTTGATCGGTGTCACTTTTTCTGTAGCAAGTGTTTTGGGCCCATTTGTGGGTGGAGCGTTCGCTACCAGAGTAACCTGGAGATGGTGTTTTTACATCAATCTTCCTATTGGCGGAGTGGCGCTAGTTTTGTTTATCTTTGGATTTAATCCTCCGAAACCAGAGGGCAATATCCGTCAAAAATTGGCTAAAATCGATTACATCGGCACCTTTTTGCTTACAGCAGGATTGGTGTTATTTTTATTGGGAATAACGTTCGGAGGTGTGGATTTCCCTTGGAAATCGGCAACGGTTATTGTTTTGATAGTAGTGGGAGTTGTGACATTAATAGCATTTTCAATTTGGAATTTTTGCTTTGCTAAAAACCCAATTATCTTGAAAGAAGTGATTGTAATTCCCCAAGTGATGGCTGCTTGTATGAGTGCCACTTTCAATTTTGCATTTTTCATGGTATATATAATCCATCTTTCCATCTATTTCCAAGTCATCTTCAATGCCAGTGCCTTACAGTCTGGTATTGATATGTTACCCATGATTATTTCAGTCACCGTGTCCTCCATTTTAAATGGGGCTTTTATTCGGTATACCCGATATGTCAAACTTACAATGTTGTTTTCGGGGATTTGTGGTCCAATTGGTAGCGGTCTCTTACTTTTATTGAATGCACACTCCCCTGCCAAAGATAGAATTGGGTTGTTAATCGTGTCAGGAGTCTCTATCGGTTTACAATTTCAAAGTTCTCTTTTAGCAGCTCAACTTGTGTCCCCACCAGATATAGAAGGTTCTTTGATTTTGGTGACTATTTTCCTAAATTTTGTCAAGGCTGCTGGTTCATCAATTGCAATTTCTATAGCACAACTATTGTTCCATAATACTGGGGCTGCATATTTGAAAGATGCTATAAATGCACTTCCTCAAGATTCTAGAGACTATAAAATCCTAAGCGGCATTCCCGCAAAGACCATACTTTCGTCACCTAGAATCATAAACAAACTCCCCCATTCTGCAAGGGAACTCGTCATTGAACAATTCATGAGGGCACTCAAAAACACCTTTTACTTTGGGCTTGCACTTTCTTGTGCTGCCTTAATTTCGGCCGTGTTCAGTACCAACAAAAAAATCCCAAGAGATGAAGATGTAAGAAAAAAGGAAGACGAAGTGGAAGAGAAAAGCGACAATGAGCTCGGATCTCACTCAGAAGCCAACTCTCGTACTGAAATGACGCAATCGAATGAGGACAGTTCTCAATTAATTAAATCAAGTTTGTGATTGCCAACTCTACATGTATATAGAATCGTCAATGAAATAGAAATACAATAATATCCAATCAAAAAAAAAAAACTAACGAAAAATTTATCTAATCAACTCACTGAACAACCTCTTTGCCTAGTTCGTTGGAGTATCCATTATAATACATATACAACACTAATATACACATACTCTTGTTCCTGACTAGTCGAGTTTATCTATGATTGAACGAGTCAATTGTTCAACACCTTCTTACCCACCTCCTCCAAATATAACCGGATCTGGGCATTCAACCGGGTTACTTTCAATTCTGTATTTCGTACTTCTGTCTGATATTCCAATTTCTTTTTACTGATACTGCTATCGATTTCACTGATCAATTCTTTCTTCTTGGTATACTCCTCCTCCTTCAAATTTCTTTCTTCAACCAATTTAGTGTAATCGTTTCTATAATTTGCCAATTGTTGTTGGCTCTTTGAAATTCTTTCGTCGGCTTGTACTTTTAATTTGTTGGTTTTTTCTTGCATATTAGATAATTGTCGTTGAATTTGTTGAATTTGTCGTGATAAGTCGTTACTTTGAAGCTTGAGTTGCTCAAGATACTCTTGACTATCAGTTAATCTTGACAATGCTCCTCTTTCTTTGGTGATATCGTGGGATATTTCTTCTAAAATGCGGAATAGATTCTTTAATTCGTTTTCGATCAATTGGATAGAATCAATTGTTATCGATAAGTTTGAATCTTGGGAGTTTAGGGTATTATATGAAGTTTGGAGTTCGTTAGATTGTGATTTCAAATCATTAATTATTTTTTGTAGCACCATAACATCAGTTTCTGAATACAGTTTTAATCGATCCAATTCCTTCATTGATTCAAAAACAAGGTATTGATTATCATCAAGTTTTTCGATCAATCGGGCTTTTTCTTCCTTATATTGACTATGTTGGAGCGTGACGATTTCTTGGGCTTTTTTGAGTTTCTTGAGCTCAGATTCAAGTTTGGTATTATAGGAAAGAACTTGCTTTAATGTGGCCTTTTTTTGATTTCCATCAGATTCTATTTTCATTTTAAGACTATTCAATTGACTGGCAATTCTGGCATTTTCGCTTTGAACTTCACGGACTTTCTCTAAGCTTCCTTCACTTTCTAAAACCAACGGCTCGCATTCCGCCGAATGCTCTTCTCGAAACCGAGCAAAATTCACTACAGCACTCAATATTCTTCGGGTTCTATATGGATCGGGCCTCACTATATCCATCAATGTTAAATCGTAAATCCCACATCCTTGGAGAAACTTGAATGCGGCCCGATGAAGTGCTACTAATGAAAGTGCTGGAACGGTATCTTCATCCTCTTCCTCATCCTGCTTTTGTTCTTCTTCTTCTTTGTGTTCTCCATTAGTCAGTCCATTTTCGTAGCCATTTTGTCTTCTGTCCGCTTTCTTGATGCTTTTTTCAATCGATTCGGTCGCAATTCCCATGAAAGTATCGAGAAACTGCTCAAATAACGCTTTGATGAATTGATTGGTTGGTTTGGAAACAAGTTCTTCTGTTGCAGTAAAGTCACAACTTTGTAAACAAACGGTGATCTCTTTCGAATCCAAAAGGGGAAACGAGTCATGCTGAGTTAACTGAAGATGCCGACGATTGGACACATTTCCCGGTCTGTATATGGTACTTAGACGGGACATTGGTGATGTTGGTAGAAGTGTAGAATCAAATTGTAAACATTAATGGTTTGGGTCACGTGTAAATCAATCGCGATAGATATCCTGTACATAAGCATCTTAGTACTACATATAACCAGACTATAGTTACTCTGGCTTTTTGATTTCTATGTATGATGTGAATGGAAATACTCAAGCTGGCTAAGAGATATTGCAAGAATACGCACATCCATTTTGATATGGTTAGTCAGGATTATTGAATTATGGTACTTGCAATGAGTATTATTAGTGAATTCAAAATATTCTCTGGTCATAACTTATTCCATTCATAAAATATTAATTCACACCAAGTGGTTTTGCTATATACATAGATCGTTAACATCAGGTTAAATTTGCTTCTGTTGTTATGAAGGAGAAAAATCCAGGTATCAAAATAAAATTTCCGGCTTTTCTTTCAGCTGCATTGCATTTTGACTTTCAGAGGGAGAATTTAAACACCATGAAGTTAGTTGACTAGACCCTCTCTGCTGTCCAAATAGCTCCGCGACAAACCAACTTGATTGCCTCTGTTAAGAGCAAATATGGAACTGCTTTTTCTGCATCGTGATCTATAGCAGTATCCAAATGCTCCAATTCTTCATCCCTGAAAGTACTAATTAAATCTTTTAATTCTGCTAATTCAGGAGATGTTTGGATTTTGTAGTGAATTTCATCTTCAGTGAGTTTGTTTCCGGTTTCCTTATCATATATGGGAATGTTATATTGGTTCATTAACACTCTCAATTGTTGATTATAGTGCCCCCCAATAACAGTTTCAACAGCTACAGTACAAGCCATTGCTGCCTCCTTACTAATAAGAGCTGTTCCTGCTCCCATAGCAAATGCTCCTACTTTCCAAAATGGAGTAAGAATGGAAGGTCTGACTCTTCTATCCGATTGTAAGTTGTTGAAAGTATTATGATGATGTATTTCTTGGTCCCACATGTGTTTCAAAACCGGTTTTAAATGTGGATATTTGTTGGCAAGAACAGCATATTGACCCTTGTAAATATAATTGGCACCCAACTCTCCTGCTTGATCAACTCGAATAGTTCGATCAAGAAATGCTTTTTGTGCTTGTGACAAGGCTCCGTACTCGACGTCTTCCCTGTAGTATTTCTTAGCATTAGCTTCTTTGGATAAGCGAGCTGTAGTTCGTGAGAAGCACCTTCTCAAAGATGGCTTGTACATATTTATATACTAAACCCTGAAGTTGTGAGGGTTGTGTAATTCTGAGTTCTTGGAACAGAGTGGGCAGATCCAAAATTTTCAGACTGCATATTGTCGGCTACCCCCCAGCCATAGTAGCAATAGTGATCAGGATATACAATACCAATATAATTAAATTGATCTATGAGCACAAATTATCTTTAGCATGGATATTCCGGTTGTGAAAGGAATTTCTTGAGTATCTCTTGAATTAGTAACGGGTTTATACTCATTTGCAGGTATTTTTAAATGGTGAAAAAATTTATTAGGAACATCTTTAATGAAGTGCCATTCGACAGGAAAAATACCCTTCCAGCGAGTTTGCTCGACCCAAATATCACTCGACATGGTAAAATCAATATCACTTGTCATTTCGGCGACCCCACAGAATTTTCCACTAGAGTTGACCAGAAAGAATAGAAAGATTTTTCCTTGAGATTTCACGGTTTCTTTGTAAGCCTTGCTCAATCTTTTATTTCCCAATTCTGTAGAAGTCCACACTTTATTTGTAAAAGAAGAGTTTACATCAAGAATATTGTAAGATTTGATTACAAAAAATCTTGACTCTGGTGGAATGGTGAAGGTCTCACCGCGGTAATTTCTAAATGTGATGATATTAGCACCAGCACCGAAATCATTGGAATGCTTATTCTCCTTAGTAGCAACAATAGTTGGAATTTCGTACACAGGAGAATTGAGAAGTTCTTGTGCGTTCCATTCGGTAGTGTACAGATTTGAACGGGATAACTTTGCAGTAGTAGATTCCTCGCTTTTGTAATGATAAGACCATATAGATGTTAACCCATCTATTTCAGTTGAGCAGCCAACTGAAGCAAGCAAAGAGAGAGATCTTGGAGTGCAATACTTTGAAACCGAAGTTGTAGCCAAATTGGTGGATTCTGTAGAGTGACCATCAATAGGATAGAATGGGTCCGTGGCCGAACTAGTTAGTTCGGTCAAAGGATCAAAAGCGGAATAGTTTTGGAACATAAGCACAATAAAAGTAGGATAATTCTTGAGAAATAAAAATGGGAATCGGGGTAGTTTTTATAGTGGAGTTTTTTGCAGCACTTCCACATTTTTGGTTGCAAGCGGCAACCTGTAAAAGTACCCCCACCAGAGGGGAACATGCAAAAAAAAAAAACCAACCACACCCATACCTTCAGATACACTGAATACTACATGTCATATAGAGTACAGGAGATAGATTCCGATTACTTGGAGCGTCAGGCCAAGAAGGACCGCAGTACTGCCAAATACCCCAAATGTTACAAAGTACAAGTAGATATCACCAAAATCAATTTGCCATTGATCAAAGAGTGGATCACCAGTAAGATCAATGAGCAATTGCCTGATGATGATATAGTAATCGATTATGTGTACGAGCTTCTCCAAGCCAACGAGAAGCACCCCGATATCCGAGGAATCCAGGATCAATTAAATGATTTTTTGGGAGAACAAGAATCACGTCGATTTGCAGAGAAATTATGGAAATTGATGATATCAGCCCAAGATGATCCCGATGGGATTCCACAAGAGATCTTAGAAAAGAGACAGAAAGAATTTGATCAGTTGGAAAAGGTACAGCAAGAATCCAATGCCAAGGAGAAACACCAGAAAAATGACCATAGCAGATACCCCCGAAATGATAGATCTAGAAAGGGTGCAAATGACACCACCAATTACGCAAATGGCGGGCAACGGGATCATAGAGGCGAGCAACGAAACCAGTCACTAAACGACATAAAACACCACCAAATACGGGATATCGGGTACGTCCCACCAGATACGCAGGTCAGAAGGAAGACTAATTATAACCGTAGTTCAAGTGAAAAGTCAGTCCACAGAGATACGAGAGAACAAGAAACAGAAAGAGAACGAAACCGAGAACAAAACCGAGAACGAGAGCGGAGTCCCCACTAGAAATTAACCCCTCCACCTCCACCTAAACTGCAAAGCTCTTCCCCCTCTCCTACAACCGAAACCCTAGTTGCTTGGTGACACATCACTTTTAGCACCCATTCAAGCTAGTGCTGCTATTTTACGAGCTGGTTGGTTCCATAACCAGTTGCTGACCACAAAAAAAAAAAAGGTGTGGTGAACTGCGCCACTTCGGCCCCCTTTGGTCACTAATATCACCACCACCACCCTCCTCCTGTACTCCTTACAATCCCACAGTCCCATCACACACCCGTAGACTTGCAAGACCCCACACACACCATGGGTATTGGGTCGTGCGCGGGCGAATGAATCTCCTCAGGGACAACGCACCATGGATGACAGGAGTGGCCTCCCAACCGCCATCATCACCAATCAACATCGCCATGTCGGATTCAAAACAAGCACAAACAGACACAAAGTCACAGCCGCAAATACCCATAGAGCCCAATGTCAATCCTGCCAATAGAATAGGAAAATACCAAGTTATCAAGACACTTGGAGAAGGGTCGTTTGGGAAAGTGAAATTGGCCCAGCATTTGGTGACTGGACAAAGAGTAGCACTTAAGATCATCAATAGAAAGACGTTGGCCAAGTCGGACATGCAGGGGCGTATCGAAAGAGAAATCTCATATTTACGGTTATTAAGACATCCGCATATCATCAAGCTTTATGATGTGATCAAATCCAAAGATGAAATCATCATGGTGATTGAATTTGCTGGTAAGGAGTTGTTTGATTATATTGTGCAACGAGGAAAAATGCCTGAGGATGAAGCCAGACGGTTTTTCCAACAGATCATTGCTGCGGTTGAATATTGTCATAGACATAAGATTGTTCATCGGGATTTGAAGCCAGAAAACTTGTTATTGGATGATCAGTTGAATGTGAAAATCGCTGATTTTGGTTTATCAAATATCATGACCGATGGAAACTTCTTGAAAACAAGTTGTGGGTCGCCAAATTATGCTGCCCCTGAAGTTATAAGTGGTAAATTATACGCGGGTCCAGAAGTGGATGTTTGGTCTTCAGGAGTGATTTTGTACGTTATGTTGTGTGGTAGATTACCATTCGATGATGAGTTCATTCCTGCTTTGTTCAAGAAAATTAGTAATGGTGTCTATACTTTACCAAATTATTTGACTCCTGGTGCCAAACATTTATTGACAAGAATGTTGGTGGTTAATCCATTGAATCGTATCACTATTCATGAAATCATGGAGGACGAATGGTTCAAAGCTGGCATCCAAGATTACTTATTGCCTCCTGATCTTTCTAAAACCGAAAATAAAAAAATCGATATTGATGAAGATGTTATACTGGCATTGACGATGGCCATGGGTTATGATCGGGATGAAATCATCAGTGCCATTGAAAAATCAAACAAGCATTCTGCACCTCAAAACCAATCCAATGAAATCTTGGACGCTTATTTGTTAATGAAAGAAAACAACTCATTGGTCAAAGATTTAAAGAAAAGTAGAACAGACAAGGTCGACTCGTTCTTATCTCAATCGCCCCCTCCTTCATCATTTGCCACTAGTTCCACTAGTTCTGCACCTGGAGTACAACAATCGTTAACTTATCAAACATTAGCAACGGTTCCCGATTTATCTACTTTACCTAATTCTACTATTGCGATTTTGCCATCTTCCTTACCATCAATTCACCGTGCATACATGATGGAAACCAATAGTCAAGCAGCAATCAATCCTGTTTCCACTAAAAAACTGAAAACAAGATGGCATTTTGGAATTAGATCCAGATCATATCCATTAGATGTCATGGGAGAAATTTATCGTGCACTCAAGAATTTGGGTGCCGAATGGGCCAAGCCTACAGAAGAAGAATTATGGACCATTCGGGTGAAATGGAAGTATGATAATAGTGATACCACTGCTAATGCCCCCAACTTGATGAAGATGCAAATCCAATTATTTCAATTGGAACCAAATAATTATTTGGTAGATTTCAAATTCGATGGTTGGGAAACCAATAGCGAGGAGTCCAAGCAAGACGTGGATGAAATGAGCTCATTCTCGGCCTACCCATTCTTGCATTTAGCCACTCGGTTGATTATGGAGTTGGCAGTGAACTCTCAGAGTGGATAAAAAACCCAAAAATGCTACCGCAATATGCAGTCGAAAATTGGTTTGGTTATGCCACATTTCGTTTCGACCACTTTACAAGGGGGACTCAATTCCAACCTGCGAGCGGCACATCATCGTTTGTTGTCCATGTAGAACCAGTTTGTGTTCAAAATGTAATGTTTACTTACCGTGTTTCGCTTGCCCAAATAGGAAAAATAGTATGGTAAACAACCAAAAAACCTGGTCACGTGAACCGGCCCATCGACGTCTCCTACCATGTTAATAAATATATACAAAGTATAGTAGATAACAAGTCTTGCTATAGCTACCAAGCCTCTACCAGTCCACCGCACCAACTTCTCGGCGCCCCCACTTCTATCATAGTGCCCCCCACCCTCCTTTTCCCCCACACCGTGCCCTCCACATTTTCCACTCGTTTTATCGTTGTATCCTCCACCTCTTTTTATTCTGTTAAAGTGTGTGCATACTATATTAGAAAACCCGCAAAATCGCAGATCCAAAAAGGAGTTTTTTAGCAGGTTTAAAAACTGGAATTATTAGTGTTTAACCATCATCCCGTTCTTTCGAAAACGACAATTGCTTCACCACCCAAACCACAGCCCTTTAAGCCACCGTTACCCCAACCCAGCCCCTCCCAGTGCTGTAGGTATCAAAATCATATTCTTGAAGTATCAACTACTACCTTAGAAACGGTCCCATTTAGTCGCTCATTTCTATCGCCATAACCGCCATAACCGCTATAAACAGAGCCCCAATGATCACCATAGACTTACGGACGTCCAAGCCCGACGGAGAAGATTCCATCAACTTAAACGAAGCGATCAAACGCATTTTCAAATCCAAAAAAGCCACCGTATTAACTGGTGCTGGGATATCTTGTAATGCCGGGATTCCAGATTTTAGATCATCCGATGGTTTGTATAATTTGGTGAAAGAAAAGTATCCTAAGGTCATGGTCAAAGGACAAGATCTCTTTGATATCTCGCTATTCCGGGACCAACGGTCGCTTTCTGTGTTTTGTACGTTTATGGAATCACTTTACAGTTCTACTTTAAATGCAAAACCTACAGAGACTCATAAGTTCATCAAGATCCTTAAGGAGAAAAATAAGCTTCTCAGATGCTACACTCAAAACATCGACTCCATAGAAAAGATGATCAATCTTAACCTAGGCATTAATATCAATGAATTTGGTGATTCAAAGAGTTTCACTCAAAATTGGAAAAACTTGGATGTGGTCCAGCTCCATGGTAACCTCCACAAGTTGTCTTGCACCGCCTGCTTCACCAATTTCGACTGGAATGAAAAATACCAAGAACAATTGGCCAACGGCTTGAACCCCCAATGTTCCAAGTGTTACGAAAAATACGAAGAAAGATTGTACTCGGGAAAGCGCTTGACTGGTAATATTGGGCTATTGAGACCCGATATTGTTTTATACGGTGAAAACCACCCGCAATCGGATATTTTGGCCCAGGGTTTGAATGTAGACTTGAAATCCAAACCCGATTTGTTGATTGTTATGGGAACTTCCCTCAAAGTCGATGGGGTCAAGAAACTTATCAAATCATTAAGTACGTCGGTTCATTCCAAGGGAGGAAAAGTCATCTTTATCAACAAGACTCCTTTGGCTAAGCAATGGGAATCATGTTTTGATTATCAGATACTAAGTGATTGCGATGCATTCGTAAAGATTTTAAAGAAAGAAATCCCCGATTTGTTTTTGACCCAAGAACAATTGGATTCTAAGAAGTTAAAGTCCAACAATACAAACAAGGAAATCAAACAAGAAAAGATCAAGAAGGAGCCCAAGATAAAGCGTGAAACCAAAGATCCAAAAGTGAAAAATGAGTCCCAAATGACCCCTCCCACCACTCCTACAAAAAAGAGACCAACACTAAAAAGAAAATACCCTACTCCTGATCCCGAAGTGAAAAAAGAATATGATTTACCGTCTCCATTATCTAGTTTTGAAGATATCGAAAAACCATTAAAGTCCATATCCGAATCGAAATTGAATCAACACAAGGAATTACTCGAACCCGCCGCAAAAAGAGTGAAAGTTTAATTCTACGGCAACAATAAATTGACGACTAATTATATGGTCCTTGGTGCTTTCAGTAAACATCAATTCAGTACAATTATTATAATACAATTAGAAAATTATTTTATCACGTCTATTGTTAACGAATCCAGTGAAGCATCACCCCAAAAAAAAAAAAAAACCTCAAACTAATGCCTGTTATTATTACTATGGCTCACGAATATTGCTGACCTGTTTGAAATTGGGCTGACACTAAGCATCATTCCTATATGCAGACAGTTTTGAGAGGTCTTGCTTACCTGCTGGCCGTTTGGACAGTTTATTATCCATTGCAGGTTCTATATTACCGCCAGCTCCAAGTCACCCGAGCACTAACCAGCCACATTTCGTTGTATGGATGGTTGTCATGTATACTAGTAACTATTTTTACCCGATCCAATGTAGTCATGCCAAACCCCACCCCAGCCTACCCCGGTGACCAAACCTAGATCACGTGGACGATCACGTGACCGACCGTTACATGTCACTATGTTTGTAGCAATAGCACCATTTGTAATCCCCGAACCTCCAGAGGCATGGACCATGTGTCTCACTTTCTTGAGGGCATCTTGGCGACGGAACCCAATGGTCCGGACCCGAAGATGTCCGGGTCGAATTCCGATAGCTTGATCAATAATGCCATTAGCCGCCGGACTTTAAACAATCACTCATCTACTTCTGGAACCAGAAGAACCAGTTCGGACTACACCCGGTTTTGGGATTACATGACCAAAGAGGACGCCAGTGGTCAACCAGCAGGTCTGTCCGGTGCCATTGGGTCGCTGTCCAAACTGACCAGTACTCATTTACTCACCGATAAGATTATTGAAAAGATGATTCAGATGGTTATTCCCATGAATGTACAAGGTGAACAGAGTGACCAAATCCTTAATGAACGAGCAGAAATGCAAAAGTCCAGACCGCCGTTATCAATGAATATCATGTCGAACAATTCGGTCCAGTTCAACCAAAGACTTTCGTCGGTGTTTTATATGATGGATAATGTGATTGTACTATTCAATTGGACCCATCCTTCATTTACCATTGGCATGTTGCTTTTGGCCACCCATTTGATACTTTACCCTTACCTTATAACAGGACTCCCATTTTTGCTCTTAATTAAAAACATCTTAATGCCCCATTATATGCTGATGTACACTCCTGACCCATCCATGGTACCTGATTATTTTGAGTATAATCCAGTGCCATCGGTCACTCCTATTAACAAATATAAGTTGCCCCTGCCGATTCCCCAACTTTCCCGAGAATTTATCTTGAACTTGACCGATTTGCAAAACCATATGGTACCTTATATCATTGGCTATGATTTTTTCGTTTGGTTAACTACTGATTATTTGTACTATAAGCATGAAAATATCACCTGTGTGGTGTATCTTATTTTATTGGGATTGAGTCTAAATAATATAATATTGTTTCCTAAAATCATTCCTTTCCTCCTTAGAAACACTCAATTATTGAAATTTTGGGCTATAATTTATGTTTGGGGATTCACAATTATGTTACATCCTCTGATTAGGGGAGTCTTCTTGGAATGGGTGTATAATGAAGAAACACGATTGAATGTTTTGCATTTCACTAACAAAATAGAACAGCGGTTGGTCAATCTACTTGTGGATATAGATACAAAATCGATTCAGCAGCTCCAAAATGAATTGCATGAAGATTACCAAAATGAACGACAAGTGGAAATTTTCGAATTGCAAAAATTGAATTCCAAAACCAAGATTTGGGAACCCATTGGTTTCACTGATAACTTTTACACCGTGAATAATCCAGTGAGAAAATACAATATGATGCTACGGAATGAGTATGAGGAGAACGGGTATTTGAACTCGGAGTCAGGGTTTATTAGGATCAATAGAAAAAGGGCATTGGCCGATTTGCTACCTCCCAAACACTGGAAGTTTCTCGATAAATGGGTCTTGGACCTTGATGTTCAGGCTTGGGTAGACCAAAACTATATTAAAGATTTGGTTATGATAGACGACGATGAAAAGTGGATTTATGATTTTTATGAACAAGATGATGATGATGATGGAAATGAAACCGATGATTTCAATGCAAAATGGGGTGATGTCTATAGAAGGAGGAGATGGTTGAGGCAATGTCAGAGAGAGGATCTCACAGGTAAACT
Source organism: Suhomyces bribrorum (assembly GCA_030561385.1). NCBI lineage: Eukaryota > Fungi > Ascomycota > Pichiomycetes > Serinales > Debaryomycetaceae > Suhomyces > Suhomyces bribrorum. The sequence continues at coordinate 1,146 of JAKTXG010000141.1, read as the reverse complement.
GCCAGGCCAGCGAAGCGACCTTTGAAACCATTCCTTTTTTTTTTTTTTTTTTTTTTCAGAGAGCTAGCTAGAACTAACCAGTTTATGTTTTATCATGAGTTTGTAGAGAAAACTATATAATGAGACCGATTGAAAATTGAAAGTTCATTTCATAAACTCCATTAAGTTCAATGAATTCAATCCTCCCTTGGCAGCTTCCTGTTGTCTTTTCTTCTGCTCTAATAATCCACCCAAAGTATTCTTCTTTCTCTTTTTAGATCTTTCACGAGACTTTGTGTTGTCCTTGCTGGGGCCAGCCTCAGTCTTGGTTACACCAGAGTCAGGAGGTTCGGTGGTTGTGGCTTTGGGGGAGCTCTGAATGAGCGAATTGTCGATTTCTTTATATTTGCATTCAAGACACTTTTGTTGTAGCCTTCTTCCGGGAACCTTTTGCAGAACAGACGACCTGACGGAATTCGAGGTGGTGGATACCTTCTTTTTTTTCTTTCTGTATATGATTCTTGACGATTGAGTGATTCCAGGTATCCAAATTATTCCACAGTTCTTACAGAACTTATGGGATAGCACTGGCGGAAAGTTGATGATGTGGTTTGCATTGTGCTTTTCGAGCTTAGACGAGAATTCCCGGGCAAAAGGATGGAAAGGGTGAGTGTGGGCGAGGTTATAGTAGTGTAAACTCGTAAGTTGGGTGGGATGAAGGTCCATGGTCATACAGGTACATTGGTTGGTTGGATCGATTATGGAGATGAGATGTCGATTACGTAAGCGCTTAGTCAGCACACTAGGACATTTTTGGGTCAGATAAGCCTGGTGGGGACCAGATAGTGCCCGAGATCATCTGTGTCGGAAGTTTTTCTGGTTGAGGGACGGGGAAAAGAATATGACGAGCAGATTGGTGTTAGTTTGGTCGCATGCACCGATTTGTGGCTCCAGACCATCGCTGTTGTGTGTGCGATATAGCCAATCACCATAATTGCGATTACAGTATTGTTGCACACCACCAACCACAAAATGGTGGTCTGTGCACGTTTACGACCACGGCCACGATCTTTGACTTCAACTGGCTATTCTCGATAAAAAAAAAAAAATATTCAAATTTCATCATAAGTTGCAACCACTGGAAATGGCACCAAATGCCCCCCCCCC
>JAKTXG010000140.1:0-25328 GCA_030561385.1 Suhomyces bribrorum | reverse complement strand
ATCCAGTTCATCTCTCAATTAGAGCAACAAGTGGTGGTACAAAAGAAATGGGGATTATGCTGCCACCACCGTAGCACACCACCCAGTTCCCCAGTATCGGGCTGCCGAGGATCATGGAGTCTTGTGTGTGTACCCTGATTAAAATATTGTCAGCATTCTAACTCAAAACTAGCGTAAGGGGATTATGTAAGGAACCATCCTACTGACAGGGTACCCAACCTAAACCAAACCAACTTGGGCTAGCCTAACATTTAGCTAGCTCCAGGCTTGCCATGCCAAACCCAACTAAGTTCCCTTTTTCTCCCAGGCCATCTCCACGCTGGGCTGGGCTGGTCTCCGAGTGCCACCTGGTTGAAGTCCCCCGCTGGCTCCCCAACAACGCTGGAGCCTCATTGTAGTCCACCATCCTGGCCTTACGACGTAGCTCCTTCGGTCACCCTCGAGCGCGTGCCACTCCGAAACAGCCTTAGTGCTGAAACGATCTGCCGCCGCCCTCGTTGTCGTCCTCTACCATAAATAGATTTATTGTGTTTTAAATTAGTGCCTGTTCCGCTTAGTAACAATTGGCCGGTAACATTGTTATTTTTTGTTTCACCAAACTTACAATACTCCCGAATTTCTTTGCCCCTGTCACTGCAACCTCCATCACTATTTGTTAGTTTCTGGTACCTAGCATAAACCCGCACCACAAAATCCTTGCCTTCATTGGTAGCCAAATTTACTTTCCTCAACACCTTTTGCTCATCTTTTTGTTCATCTTTTGTTCAACTTTTTTGTTCAACTTGATTAACCTTTCCTTTTCCCATACTTTGTGGTGGCTACTTTCTCTCTTTTTTCTTGGGTTGCCAGTCATATTATATAAAAGTTCGTCAAGTTGTGTTTGGTGGTGGCGCCTTCTTGGTATACAGATTCTGGAACATTGCCGTCCATCACCATGAGTTCTAATCCTTTCATCTTACCCTCCCACCTTGATAACACCCCGTCTCCTTCACAACCGCCCCCTGACGTGTATAAGGTCTATCCCAACCCCCTGCCTCCTTCCCCTGATAAGGAGCCTGGTGCCTATATGATTCGAGGTCCCGCCACCCGTCCGTTTCTGGGGCCTTCCCTCCCTTCCACCTCCTCAGCATCGCCTTGTTCGTCTTCGTCGTCCTGTTACGAAATCAACTACTCCCCCAAGCATTCCAGAAAACCCTCCTCCTTGTCCTCCAACAGAAACACAAAGAACTTGTCGCTCAACTTCTCCTACCCTTCGACTCCATCCTCGAGCTATACCACCACATTACTATCCCCTGCATCCGATTTGCCCTTCAACAGGCCTGCTCCTCCCCGAAGAAAGACCCTCACCTTATCGATCCCCTCCAACGACGTCACCACCGTTCTTCACGCCCCATCAAAGGACCTGGTGCCGTTGGTCACCCCCGTGGTCACCAATACCCCCCTGATCCCTCCTGCTATCCCTCGTCAGGCCACTCGTTCCTCCACCATCACCGCCACTCCAGACCTCCGGACTCAGCCTTCCTTTGATCCTCCTAAACTAGCATATCCTCTCTTTGATTCGATGGGCTCTCCCGTGCCTTTGACTGCCAACTTGGAACTCCAAAGCCCCATGGCTTTCGACAATTTCCGCCCCTCAAACCCCATACGATTGGCTTCCGCCTTGGGCAATGTCTCCATCAACGACGACCTCAGACCGCCCCAGCACGCTTCCACCATCAATGGGTCTCCCATCTACAATCCCCTGAACTCGCCCATCTCAAGGAACCAACAATTCCACCTGTCTTCATATTCTCCCATATTCTCTAAACAACCCTTTTCGGATCCACAAGCTATATCTCCTGCTCCTCAACCGCAACCTCAACCTCAACCACAACCACAACCACAAACCGTCTTTGGTTCATACAAGTCCCAAATCGCATCTCCGGGTCCGGATCCGGGCCCTGGTCTTGCTGGCGTAGTCCCTATGTCCAAATATCAATCCACATGGTCTCGTAAGTACCTTCTTCCAGAGGAGCTCCAGGAATCCAACCAACTTAATGCATACCCTGATGGGCCAAGAAATGTCCTCAATAATACCATATTCCTCTACCTGGACCCTACTCTTGATCCTACTAATAAAAAGCGCTTGGATCGTTGGTCGGTGGATATTAACCAGTTTGATTTGGTCATCAATGTTGCTAAAGAGTGTCAAGATCTTTCGTCTCAGTTCCATAATCAAGTTCCTGGGAAGAAGGAATATTTGTACGTCCCATGGTCACATACCTCATCGATCTCGCGTGATTTACCCAGCATAACTGCCAAAATCAAACAGTTCAATGATCAAGGCCTTAAAACCTTGGTTCATTGTCAGTGTGGAGTCTCACGTTCGGCTTGTGTTATTGTGGCCTTCTACATGCAAAAATTCAATATCGGTGTCAACGAAGCTTACGAATTATTGAAGTCCGGCACGAACCTGGACGGGTTTAATGGCCAAATTGGTGACAAGGGTAATACTATAGAGGCGTGTGATAGAATATGTCCAAATATGAGTCTTATATTTGAGTTGATGGAATTTGGCGATTTAATTTCTGCAAACCAAACTGCTTGAACAAAACAAAACAATTCAAAAGAACAAGAATTGCTTTTTTTTTATTATTGCTGTCACAGGTCAAATGTGAATAATCTGATTTTGTTCTAGCAAAGCATCAACGCCATGAAGCTTATGATTATCATATAAAGCAGCATGGACTAGTCTATACTGATTTATACTTTTAAATAACGATTAACGGGATGAAATATACTAAATTCTGCAATGTAGAATACGAGATTAGAGAACTTGTAAACCAGGGGACTAGTTAGGATAGTGAATTTGGATAATTTTGGATAATTTTGGATGATTTTTGATTATAGCGATATCGACATCCGGCCGCAAACGTGACTTTTGGCCCGTATGTCCACTTCCGGCCGCTTGGGTCAGCAGATGGAACGGGGACCAAAAAAGGTAATTTCGGAGTTTGAAGAGCGGTAAATCGGGCATGATACTGGTGAATAAGCTCTTGTGCTCCTAGTGAATTCTAAGATAGCCAAAACCACTTTTGCAAGAATAACTATAGAAAGAATAATTTGAGGGCCAAATCCGGGATTTTTGCCCGGACCAAATAGCCGGAACTGGTTTGCACACGTGATGTGTCACGTGATCAGACGAGTCAACCTGTAATAATCTTGTGCACGGCACGACAAAACAACTGAAGTAACTTGCACTTTGAAGTAAAACTCCCATCGACTATTACAGGCCCTAGCGTCAGCCATCAACACGCTCATTAACCCATTCAAGAAGTGGGGCTGTATTATAACAAGCATGTCATACCGAGGTGGCGGATACTATAACTCCCGATACGGAGGGGGTCCCGGAGGAGGAGCCTCCAAGAAATATGGAGGAGGAGGAGGAGGAGGAGGAGGAACCAATGGCGGCAATGGTGGACCCAATGGAGGAGGCGAAGGGTCGAGCCAGGCGCCGTCATCACAAGCCGGTTCCGATTACGGCCGGGGCGGTGGAAGCGGGTACAGCAGGAGAAGCGAACGAGACTATTATGGAGGATACCGCCCGGGAGGAGGCTCGGGGCGTTACGATACCAAATATAGTAAGTATAACGGAGGGAGTACCAATGGTGGCAATGGCGCAGGAGGCGGAACCGGTTCTGGTTTAGGTTCTGGCTCTGGTCCTGGTTCTGGTTCTGGTTCTGGTTCTGGTCCTGGCTCTGGCAATGGTCTCAGTGGTTCTGGAGGGCCTGGCGGCAAACGAAGTGCCAGTACCTATTATGGAAGTGCTGCCCTGTCCACGTCCGGTAATCCTCCCTACAAAAGACGGCCTCAGACAGACCGGTACGACTCTTATACGGGTTCAGGCAGCAAATACTACTCTTCATCAATCTCGTCAAATGGAATGGAAGAAAGTGGTTTGAAATCCTCATACTCCAAGTCCTACTCCAGCAGATCTCCCGAATGGAAAACCACGGAAAAATACGACTCCTTCAAGCCCGACAAGGCCAAGCTAGAAAAGGCGAAACTCGACGCCAGATCTGACTCCAGATCTGACTCCAGACCCGACTCCAAACCGTCCACTATATCCACAAATAAGTTTTCCGATGAAAGGCGAGGCAAGTCCACATCTGTGTCCTCGTCTGCAGCACCAGTCGCATCATCAGCACCATCGTCTTCATCCCCATCCTCGTCATCGTATCCCAGCACATATCCAAGTAAAACCCCCGAAGTGCGAAACAAATTACTGAGATCAAGAAGTATAGAAGATTCAGGCTCGGAAAACGACCGCTATGATCGCGGCAGTACCTACATACCCAAGACAGACCGAATGGCAAATTTCTTTGATGATGATGACGACAATGAAAAGCCCAAGCTGAGAAGCGCTTCCATAAAGGAAGAAGATAAAGAGGATAAGAGAAACAACGACCATGAATCAAAAAAAGAAGGTGCCGAAGAAAAGTCTAAAGAAGAGGAATCTAAAAAAGGAGAAGTCGAAAGAAGAGAAAGAGCTAAAAGAGAAGAAGCCGAAATAAAAGAGGCCGCCAGAAAAGAAGAATTCAAAATAAATGAAAATGCTAAACAACAAGAAGATGAAAAAGAAAGGGCCAAGAAAGCTGAAGATGAAAGAAAAGAAAAGGCAAAAATACAAGAAGCTGAGAATGAGAGGGCCAAGGAAGAAGAAGCTCAAAAAGAAGAATTGAAAAAGAAAGAGGCCACCAAATTTAATACTCAAAGAGAAGACGACAAAAAAGCAGAGGCTAGACAGAAAGAAGAAAAATTAAGAGCAGACGAAACTAAAAATGAAGAAACAAGCAAACTCAACAAGTCACTATCAGAAAACGACTTCAAACCTGTCCCGACATCTTTGCCTGAAGAAAAAAGTGCTTCAACTTTAATCCCAAAACAAAAAGCATTAAGTAAATCAAAAACCTCATTTTCAGATTATTTAAAGTCTTCAAAAGAGAAAAAGTTTTATGTTCACTCTAACAAATCTGAAAAACCAGAAGAAAGCGAGAAGCCGTTGGAGAAGAAAAACTCTACAGATCTCCAGAAAGACGTCGAAAAAAATCAACCAGAACAAGAAAAACCAAAAGAAATTCACCCTACCGACTCCAAGGAGGACAATCAGCGGCTCTTTGTGGACTCCGACTCATCTATTAGACCTTCTACTGCAGGTTCAGTAGACAGCAAGAACTCTAAGGATGAAACAATGAGTGGATCTACCATTTCTGAAGATATGTCGACACTTTCTCCAATTCGGAGTAGTGTAATCGACGAAACGTTTAATTTTAATAATCTTGCCACTATCAAAGAAAGCTCACCCAAAGCTGATCTTGCACAATCCGATGTCGAAATAGAAGAAGATTCTGAAGATTCTGAAGCATCTGAAGCAGAGACAGTCATCACAGATTCTCCACCATCGTTGAAGCGGGCCAGAAAATTGATCAGAAAGAAAGATTATGATGAAAAGCGTCATAAATTAAAGAGAAAAGCGATCTTCTCCGACGACGAGGATGAACCTAAGAAGAAGAAATCGGAAGATGAACAAAAGGTGAAGAGAAAGATGTCTTCTTCGGAGGAAGACCACAAGTCTGACATTTCTGAGGATGAAAGAAAAAAGATTCTTCGTCCCTACAAGATGAAACGGGATGCGGGGGGAAGGTCGTTATTACAAAGAGCCTGTAAAAAAGGGCAAATTGAAGACATCAAGAATTATTTGGCTAAAGGAGCCAATGCCAACGAGAAGGATTTCTGTGGGTTTACCTGCCTTCATGAGGCAGCCTTAGAGGGTCATGTGGAAGTGGTGAAGATATTAATCGAACATGGAGCCAATGTTAATGCTAAGGCTGATCCAGCCGGTGATAATGAAACGGCATTAATCGATGCAGCTGAAAACAAGCATTTGGAAACAGTCAAGATTTTGCTTGATAATGGTGCTGATCCCAGTATTTATAACCTTGATGGATTCACTGCTCTCACCAAGATTTATAACGAGCATGCAGACGAAGAAGGGTACGAAGAAATCACCAAGCTTCTCGAAGAGGCAAATTCCAAGTTCATCCACCGGGTGCAAAGCGATGGTACAAAGAGTGCCAGCCCTGCACCTCCTGTTGTTGAAGATCCTTACGATACTTACTTTGCTGAATTGATAAAGAAAAAGGGTATCTGTAAATTTGCTGCCGAAGGCTCGAAAGAAGTCACAGCCAACTATTTTGTGTCGGGAAACACACTTATTTCCAAGCCGGATATTTTGATTGTTGCCGCCAGAAATGGCCATGTTGAATTGGTGGATATTATACTAGGATTGAACTCTGCTCCTTATGATATCGATACCGAGAACGAGGTTGGTGCTACTGCTCTTTTGGCATCAGTGGGACGGGGCCATATTGAAGTGGTGGAATCGTTATTATCAAAAGATGCAGATCCCAGAAAAACCAGAAAACAGGATAATTTGAATGCGCTTGAAATCGCTCAGCGCTCGATCCATTTTGACCCCAAAGAAGTAAAGCTTCTTCAAAAGTTTATCAGTAAGAAAGGGTCGAACAGCACTGCAGTTTCAGAGGATGAAAATGTATATACAGACACCGAAACTGGTGCTGTTTTCGAAAAAGATTCCGACTTCGAACAGAGAAAACGGAAGGTATCGGATGATTTACCACCAAAAGCAATGAAAAAGGCCAAGTCTGATTCCAAGTCTAAAAGTGGGTTCAAAAAAGCCAGCACCCCGGATGTTAGGGCTGACTCTAAATCCGAAACGAAAACCTATTCTAAATCGAAATCAAGTTCAGATCTTGAAAAAATCAATACTTCAGATCTTGAAAAGAGTAAGTCTAATGACACTGATCGAGCCAAGTCACACGAACCATCATCTCCCAAACCAAAAGTCAACTCCCCTTCACCAGCTCCATTAACAAAAGCCCAGGAAGAACTTAAAGCCAAGAATGCAGAAGAAGCAAGGATCTGGCAAGAGAAAGTGGAAGCCAAGAAACGCGCTAGGAGAGATATGTTTTTGAAGTCTGAAAAAGAAAAGGAGCGCAAGAGGAAAGAAGAAGAAGAACAGAAAATTGAAGAAGAGAAGAAACTTGCGGAATTCAAACAACAAGAAAAGCTTCGGTTGGCGAAGGAGGCGGAGGAAAAATCCAAGGTTTTAGCAAAACAAAAGGAAGAATTGTTACGTGAAAAAATGTTTGAAATGTATCCTATTGGATTGAAGACAGCGAAATTTGGCGTGGAACTCAGTAAAGATTATATTGAGCAGTTTTCGCCCTTGTATGTGTTTAATATTGAAGGTGTTAAGTATGTGACTGATTTACAGGTTTCATTGCTCTGCGGGCGTCCAATTGGCGAGTTTTCATTTGAAATTGGCAAGCCATTGTCACTAGTAGAGAAGTCCAAGATATGGGAATTATACTTTCATATGATTGGAATTGATAGAAGCAGACCATTCTCTAATATACCCAGTCTCAAATCCAAGGGCCACGATCAATTTCAAAATCTTCTAGTGAGCTTTATTAAATACGATGAGGTTGAGACGACGCTTAAGTCCGAATTCCCCATAAGCTACGAGGTGATTTGGGGCGATTCGACTAGTCCAAAATGCACAGAAGTGGACCTTGAGTCTATGAGTGTATTTAGCAAAGATGACAAAGGCGATTGTTTTGTTTCGGAGGCCGATATGGAGATCGTCATTGACTCCAAATTTATCACCCAGACCAGTTTTGTTCCACCGAAGTTAAGAAGAAGAAAAGATACTTTAAGGGCCATAAGTACCATCGGAAGGCCATTGTGGTAGATAAGGAGAGTCGAGATTAGTAGCTAATATGTTGATATGGGATTTCGTTGATTTGCTATGGGATTAATTTAGTATATAATAAGGTAATTTAAACCGGTAAATTAATATAGGTTATAATGCTATGTAACTAATTTAGTTTATAATGATAAACTCTTCCACCAGACAGATAACCGTAAAAATAGGGAATATTCTGGTGAGGCTTGTGGTGAGACTCGTGCTGAGGCTCGTACTGAAGTTTGGCATTTACCGAGAGTTCGTGGTAGATCCACCGCGAACACGAAAACCACAGACAACACACCCTAGCGATATCCACGAACTGGGTGATATCTTTTTGAACATTCACCAGTCGCTACAGGATCTTATTATTCTATGGCTTCTCTTATTCTTTGCGATAACCCTGTAGAATGGCTACAGGACCAAAAGCAGTGTTTCAAACGGCAGTGGAAATAGAGGTGTCGCACTAAAACCAGGGCATCGCTAGACTTCACCATCGCCAACTTTACCATCACTAGACATCGCCACTTTAACATGTCCAAAGTGTAAGTACCTGACGAAAAATACACCCAGAACACGCCCCAAGCTATTTCAAGACACCAGTAGTTACTAACAGATAGAATTTCCAGGTCCGACCTTTACCGGTCGGATGACGAGTCGCCAGAGCCGGAAGCTAATGAATATGCACCTTCGATGGAGTTTGACTTTATAGAAGTGGACCATACCGACGAACCAGAGCCGGCGGTAGAACAAGAGCAGGAGGAGTTTGATTTCCCCTTGTTTGGAGGGATTTCTGCCCCCAACACTAAGGAGACGGCGGGTGAAGACCGTGGTAGGACCCCTGAGAAGACCATGAAGGTGTCGTTACGAGAAGATTCGGTGGACGAGTACCAGCAGAAACGGCCTGACGAATACTACTTTGCTCTGTACACCGAAGAACAAAGAAGGCAGTTTGAGCTTGCTGCAGTCACCGCCCAGGATATCTATGACGGGGTGTTTATAGTGCACGATCCGTGGAAAGTGGTAGATATCGATGTCTACAACCGGAGCATTGATGCTCAAAAGAAAAGAATACGAGAAAAGAACAAACGGGAGGGTAAAAAGAAGCGAGCATCTAAGATCGTGTGTAGAGAACGAAGACAGCAAAGGCAAAAGGTGGAGAAGAAGTTGGAAAGGGAGAGGCGTGCAAAGGCCATGAAGCCGTTCCGAAAGTATGCCAAACCAAGACCGTCCAAGCCCAAGGCCGGTGGAGCTTCCAAGCCCAAGTACAGAACAGAATAGCCAGCTTCGTGGGTTCCTTGGGCCTGGCTCTGTACGAGTACAACAAGGTAAGACTGATGAGTAGAAAGACAAGACCTGCTCTACCTTTCATCAAAGAAATCGCCTTCGATAAAACAGAATAGCTCCCCATATATCGCTTGCCTCATTCACCCACCCTATTGTGTCAAACACCCTTGAAGTGGATCAGTAGGCCAATGACCTGCTACGCATATCCATATGTACATACTGGGAACAGACTATAATTAATTGTTGCGGAAACTATCACCATTGTCAGAGACATAAGTTCCAAATACATCTACTAACTTCATGATTCTAGTGGATTTTGATTAATATACAAAAAATTGAAGAGACTGAAAATTTTAATTATGCAATTAGCTAATTATATTGTTTTTGCTCCATTGCAATGGTTATTAGTTATGCCTGTGTCCACTTCATGATGATAATCAAAATTTTATGGTTCAATTATTGTTATTTCACATTTCTGCAATATCCTGTGTATTTTAATATTATTTAAAAATGTATTATAAAAGGTTAATTCATAGATTACTGGCTTCGTACATACTCAAGATCAATTACTACATAATCAATGCATATATAATCCATTTGGTGTATTTTTTCATGTTTGTTAATGTCGGTTTCCCCTCACCCACTTGAAATAATGTAGTGGATTCAATAATTTGGATGCTCTAATCATGCAAGAGTAGAAACTATACAATGCAATTTGAAACTCTAGTATGCAGAAGAATAGTTAGGGATGTATTTTAAAACTTTATCATGCATCATAAAAGTTTCTAATGCAATTAAAAAGTCTATAATGTATACAAAAAGTTTGCAATGCAATCAAAAACTTTAGAATGCATGCCAAAACTTTGCAATGTATGTCAAAACTTTGCAATGCATTCTAAAACTATACAATGCATGCCAAAACTATGCAATGCATCTCAAAATCATCAAATTCCACCAAAAAGTTTTTCATGCAATCCAAAATTGTAAACTGTCCATACAAACTATCATGTGTAGCTTAAAACTTTAGTATGCGAGATAATACCTTCAGATGCACCCGAAAACTTAGAAATGGTAACTCGCCAAACTATTGCAAAATAACTAGTTTACTAGATTTTGTAATTGAACTATAACCTGACAGCGTAATGGGATTAATTCACTAATAAAGATTCAAAAACCACGAGGTTCAAAGCACCTCAAAAAAATTTAATTTGAAATAGTTAAGATGAATCGAGTTTGGGTTCTGGACCCAATTTGGTGGTACACTTGAACCATTCGGTGGTACGCTATAATTTATCTAATTTAGTAGCAAAGAACCATTTATTTCTATTCTTTACTAGCATAAACCTACTCCAAAGCTACACAATATCTCTAAGGGTGATAATTGATTTGATAATAATAACTAACAATATCTTGAAGCTTACTCCACAGCTATTTGTAATAATATTGAAATAATATTGGGCTCTATACCTAGTTATACAGTAAAAACCTTTAGTAACTAATGGAGGGGTTGGTATGAGGCAGTGTCTCTAAAACACATCGAATTTTGGGCTGAAGAAAACATTTTTTTATTAAAGTCGATACAAATGAAGGCATGAAATAGTATAAGTGAAAAGTGAAAAGTGAAACGTGAAAAGTGAAGTGAAAAGTGAAAAGTGAACACTATCACTGTGGTAGGTGCAATCCATGATAGTGGCATGGTTAGAGAATAAGATGCGTTTCACAGTGTTAATAAACATATAATTTAACATACACATAAAGCTTGATAAGCAAGTAACTAAACTTTTCAGCTTTTCAAAGGCTCGCCAAAAATGGCTATGGTACTGATACTACATCTCTTATTTTTTATAGTGTCATCGTATCAAGTTAGCAACTTATCAAATTATTAACTTGTTAAGCTGGCTCTAATTAATTTAGCTATTTCATTTACTATCTTACAACTTCTAATTGACATTCCAATTAAATATCTAAATAATTACTTTATTTAATTTTCAATTATTGACTCATGCACTTTTCAAGTTACTAGCCAGCTTTCATTTATTCCAGCTATTAGCCATCTAATGAACCAACCAAATGTATTTTCCATCTAATTAGCAACTAAAAGAACTTATAATTAACTATCTAATTAACTATCTAATTAACTAATTCACTGTCTAATGAAGTATTTAATTAACGAATATTATAACTTACTATCTAATTAACTTAATTAACTTAAACTGAGAAATTAATATTAATTACCGTATGGCATTTTGATTCCATCAACTCACAAGTTCCATCTTACTAGCTTAGCTAGCTTTAATGCTTTAATTTATCTAGTAATTACTGTAATTTATTATTACCTGTCATTTCAGTATTATACTGTGCACTCCTCTGGTTCACAGTTCACTCAATCACCAAAACTAGTTACTCTTTGGACAAAGCTAACACCACGGTGGCTGCCAAATACTCCAACTACTCGCTCTCTACAAGCACTCCTAATTTCGCTGCATCTTGACGGCTTTTTCCCTACTGTTTGACACGACCAATTGACTGAATAACACGTTTTCTTTCCATCATCGTCATGGGAGATCTCGACGACTTCGAGGCGTTTCTCGAGCCAGATTTCCAAGCGTCCCAGTTTGCCAACGACCTCTTACTTGCCACTAATGGTAATGATAGTGTGGAGCTCGATATGACCACGCCAATGAAGAAAATCCAGTTTGATATCCAAGAATGTGAAAAGAGAATGAAAAATATCGCCGGAGGAAACCACGAGGCCCTAGTTCATAACTTCTCGAGGATCGAGGAGTCCAAGGACTTGCTAGACGGACGGATCAACCCGGGCATTAAGCACATTAACTCGTCATTTGACCGGATCAAAACAGGCGTCATTCAGCCGTACGACGAAGCATTGAGGCTAAACAACGCCTTGAAGCGGATCCACTTGACTTTGGACCTTTTAAGAAGCTCCAGCTACTTCATCTTTCTCCTCCAGCAATTGGACGAGATTGACAAACAAGATTCCAATCTGGTCCGCTTGGCAAAATTACTTGTACAAATCGGCCAGTTTTACGACAAAGAAGGTTCCCAGAGTACCAGAGGCGCCAATGTCCTCAACATACGGCTCATCCGAGACTCTCAGGCCGATGTGGCCAGCAAACGAATCGAATTGCGGTCGCGGTGTGTTCATGCCATCAATGCCATTCACAACAGTAATTTTGATCCGGAAACCGACGACTTGCTCCAGGCAATCGCTGCCTTGTATATACTTGACCCCCATGACCTTTTGCTGGTGTTGGAAAGGGCTTCTATCGGCAGAATTGTCGATACTTCGCTCTCCCACCTTTCAAGATCCTTACAATCACCCCGGAATTTCACTGCAATCATATCGGAAGTGAAGGAGAATGCCACTGACTATCTTGAGAAATTTACCATGCTTTTGCGCTCGGTAGAAGTGCCTAGTGGAAGCGTGGAGGAATCGATGGCCGGCCATTTGGGTGGCAAGCCAATGATCATTACCTTTTGGGAAAGATTGTCTAGTAGATTCAAAAAGAGCATTGCCCAGACCATGGCCCGAGGAGGGCCCATTGCAAAGAACCTAAGAGTGTATTATCCTGGGATTAAAAAGAATTTGGAGGATACCTTCAAAGATGAGCACGAAAGGGAATTGGTGTTGGATGCCATATCGATAATCCCAGCAGAATCCACCAGGTGAGCTGGTTAAAAGAATTGGTTCAATCTAAAAATTGCCGCAAACAGAACATAATCCCACCACTTCGTTACTAGGCTATCGCATTATCCAGTTCGTCTGTGAAAAATAGCCAAATCTCCAGAGACCATGCATTGATTTATGGTCCTTGAACATCACCAATTTGCTGTGGTACATTATGGTGAATTAATATCAACAGTCGTTAAGATTCCAACATCTAAAGCTCAACGTTTGAATATGAATTTGGGCTGTAGAGAAAGTGCTGATCTATGGAACTCTTTGTTGTTCCACACACTCTAGTTTAAGTTGTGGACAATTCTACTAATTGGTGATTCTATATCTCTCGTCACTCCAACTTAGTGACTGTAGTGACCCTAGGAAAATAACCAGCTACACTTGGTGAGACTAATCATATATTAAGCCTATTTATACAGTAATTTTTAGTTTAAAGTACCAAGAGTCTATTTAGTACTGGTATGAAGAAATAAATATAGATATGGTCTATTTTAAAGCTTCATCTATGATAATGGCCAGCGGATGAAGAAACTCATCTACAAACAGCCCCATTTAATGGCATTGGCATCGACTCCACCTGGTATAAGATTATTGAGCGACCTTGGCTTTCAAAGAAGTCAAGAAGTCTCTGTAAGAGGCCTCACCGCCGGTCTTATCTTCAACCAAACAACTATAGGCCCACATTCTTAATGCCATCAAGTCACGTTGTTGAGAGATTTCAATTGGTTCATTGGATGAACCTCCAACAACAACATACAAGTTTTTCCAAACAATCGAGTCATCATCTTCTCTGATTTTACCAATAATTTGACGAACCTTGTAATTGAATTCCGATTCTTCAAAACTGTATTCTGGTAATTCCGTCTTACCAGTTGGAATAGCATATAAATTGTCGGTACCAAACAAATCTTCAACCAAACCAGGGACCACATTACCAGAAACCCACAAGAATAATTCACTAGAGTTGTCAATCAAATATAAGCCGTAATTTTCCCAACTAGATTTAGAATCATTGATTGGTTCAGGTAATAAGATATTGGCGGTCGTTACTTCTTCTTCTTCACCACTTTCATTGACTTGGATTACTTTTTCAGGCAATCCGCATTCATCAGGCATATTATGTAAGGAATAAACCGTTGGGTAAATGAATTTGATTAATTGTTTGATAGGTAAAGAACCCAAAAGATTCAAAGCAGCAGCCCTATGATCAGATGGAACTCTGTCAGCTCTGAAACCTAAATGCTTGGTTAAGGAGAATAATAACAATGGTAACATTCTCAAATTAGTAGATAATTGTAATGGAGATGCACCAGAGACATTGCCTGCAACTAACTCTTTCTTATAAACGTTCAACATATCAACAACTTGGTTGGTAAGGAAGTCTCTAGCTTCTGGCAATGAAGAAGATAATCCCTTTTCAATGGCTTTATGAGTAAAGAAATTAGTGATAGCTAATTGATCGGCAGAAGCATAAACATCCGATAATTTGGAAGATGTTGGAATAGCTAAATTCATCACTCTAATTCTTCTTTCACCAAAAGAAGTTGAGTGTAAAACAGCAGCTTGGAAATAAGCTACTGGTTTATTAATGTTTTCTTCAATGGACATTTCAATAACATAACTTTGATCTCTTGGGAATGTTGGGAAAGAACATAAATCAGAGGATCTGTTGAAGAAATTACCGTAGAAGGAACTCATCCTGAACCCAGTGGACCCTCTAACTCTCAAAACAGCTTCCAAAGCAATATCTTGAGACAAATGTTCACTGACTTCTTTAGATAACTTGGTAACATCTTCGGCAGTTGCACTAGTCCAAGCAGGGTAAAAGTGGGTTTGACCAGCGGTGAAACGAGGCAAGTTGGATAAGGTAGCCACATCTTGATAAGAGGAGGAGCTCAAGAACAAATCAACGGTGATTTGAGATGAATTACAAGTAACAGCAAACGATTTGTAGAAACTGTCGGCAGATGACAATAATACCTTTGCTTCTTTTGGTTTACCGGAATTACCACTTTCATCTCTAAGACTCAACTTACCTTCACCGAGGTTTGGTAAGGTAGCAGCAAAAGTAACCAATTTACCACCAATGTTGCTGATCAACTTATGACCAGCTTTTAAAGCTGGACCCAAGGCAAAACCTTGGTTGGAAGTTCCCTCAAAGTACGAAGGGAAGTCAACCAAGAATTTTTCGATAGCTTGTCTGTTTTCATCTAAATTGACTAATAAACCACTTGGAGATGGTAAATATGGTTCGTCGATATCGGAAACAATCAAGGCCTCGGTACCATCTAAACCTTCGTTGAATTTGAAGTAGTGTAAGTTTGAGTCCACACCAATAAAAGCCACTCTTGCGGTCTTGTTGACGTTAGGAATTCTGTCCAAACTTTCCAAGATGGTTCTGGTGATGGTACCAGTCAAACCACTAGAAACCGCATGGATGGAAACGTCAATAAGGAAAGTGTAGACGATTGGTTGAGGGGCTCTGGCCATGTATTCTTTGGGAGCAATGAATTCGACGACGGAATGGTTCAATTCGACTCTTTCGAACTTGTTTCTCACGGTTCCAGAAATATCATCATATTCGAATGCACTTGGAATATCATTTAACAAATTACAGAAGTTACATCTCCAGCGTCTGCCATTTTCGGCCAAGGTGACGAAGGGGTTAATGTAACCACGACAACGACGACATCTACTGATATAAGTGTCGGAGGTGACAGGGACATTTTCATCGCCTACTCTCAAGGCATTATAAGGTTTGACCACCAAAGCCAAGGGCAACTTTGATTTCTTCAAAACAGAGTTGTTGTTGGGGATTACGTTTAAAGTTGATCTGAAATATTCCGGAGCAGCATTGGCAGTTTCGGAGTTTGGTACCAACGTAGTGTTTTGAGGTAACACAAGTGGAGGGGGAGGTAACGACAAATCGCTGATGGGAGGAGGCAATTCTCGCGACAAATCGGTGGTATATAACTGGTTCAATGGCAACGCAGGCCCATTGCCACTGGTCTGCCCATAAAAGGTGCCTTGGCCACCGTACTGCTTCGCGTAAGGATCTTGCGCTGGCTGATTGAACTGTTCATGGGCTCCTCCGTTGGCAGTGCCCGGAGTCCCGGGCTGTTGCTGGTACTGGCTATACTGGTATTGTTGCTGGGCGGCCTGGGCACCAACATTAAGGCCCTGGAATTGTTGATTGACTTGATCCACGCCATAGGCTGGGGTAGCGGCCGAACTAGCTCCATACTGAGGCTGCGGAGGCTGCTGTTGTTGGAATTGGTTGGGGTCGAGCGGGGCGACGGCGGGGGAGGCCGCGGCGGCGCCGGCGGCGTACTGGGGCTGGGGGTATGCTCTTCTTCTTGAAGACATGTTGTTTGGTGTTGATGTAAAATTGGCGGTGAAAATTACGTGGTCACATTGAACGCGTGGTGTGTGCACGACCGTACACGGTGGGGAGATTGCAACTGGACTACACGACCAGAACAGGGGCCATGGCAGGGCAGGAGGGCCCATGGCAGCGACGGTAGGAGCGGCACGGAGCTGGATGTCCCTAGAGTATCGGGAACCTTCAATATGCAGTGATGGTAGTATTGAAAGCGCCGAAGAAGCGAATTGAAATGGTGAAATGAGCGAAATGTGAAGCGCTGAGAAAGCGAAACAGGCAATAGCGACGGTTTCGATCCCGTTTTTTGGGGCAATTGTGGTGACTCTAGGTGTTTTGAAGCATGGGTGTTGTCTCATGAGCCTTTATTTCGGTCTTTTGGCTGTTTTTTGGCTGTTTTTTGGCTGTTTTTTTGACTATTTTTTGACTGTTTTTTGGCTGTTTTTTTGGCTGTTTTTTTGGCTGTTTTTAACTATATTTCACCTGCCATTCGGCTATTTTCACTGTCCTTCATATTACTGGCCTCTTTGCCACACTCCTTTGCTTTCTTCCCCTCTTCTCCTTCTCTCCCGATCCCCGAGCCAACCCATACCCAGCCAATACGCCCCCAAACCACCGCCTAGTCCTCGACTGCTGCGACTGGTGCTTCTGGTGGATTTGCACCCAGTCACGTGATTGCATCGTGCGGCTTGCCCGATGCCCTTAAGTGGATTTTTCACCTTTATAATCACCAGACAACATGGGTAAAGAAAGCAAGAGAAAGCACTCGGACGAGGAGGAGAAGAAGCCGAAGAAGGTCAAATTAAGCGGGGAAGAAAAGAAAGAAAAGAAAGAAAAGAAAGAAAAGAAAGAAAAGAAGGAAAAGAAGGAAAAGAAGGAAAAGAAGGAAAAGAAAGACAAGAGTGAAAAGAGTGAAAAGAAAGACAAGAAGCAAAAGAAGTCATCAGTCACTACCACCATAACCGGATCTGCCAAGTCATCGACCGGGTACACGCAATCGGCCACATTAACAGCATTACCACAATCAGATATTGATTCGTTTTTATCCACCAACGAAGTCACCATCGAAGACCCCCACGGGTTGAACTTGCGGCCATTGCTCGGGTTTGACCAGATCGAGTTGAACGCCAAGATTAACTCCAAGGTCACCAAGTTCCCCAAGCCCACGCCTATCCAATCTGTTTCGTGGCCTTATCTTCTTAGTGGGAAAGATGTGATTGGGGTTGCCGAAACCGGGTCCGGGAAGACGTTTGCGTTCGGGGTTCCAGCCATCAACAACATCTTGACCCTTGGCAAGTCGGGCTTGACCGTATTGTGTATTTCTCCCACCAGAGAATTGGCTTTACAGATCTATGACAATTTGGTGGAATTGACCCAAGACACCAAGCTCAACTGTGTGGCCATCTACGGAGGAGTGTCCAAGGCCGAACAAGTGACCCAGTTGCGCAATGCCAATGTGGTTGTTGCCACTCCAGGCCGTTTGTTGGACTTGATCAACGATGGTGCCGTGGATTTGAGTGGAATCGACTACTTGGTGTTGGATGAAGCCGATAGAATGTTGGAAAAGGGTTTCGAGGAGGATATCAAGTCCATCATTGGTAACACCAATGCTGAGGGCCGTCAAACTTTGATGTTCACGGCCACCTGGCCCAAGGAAGTCCGTGAGTTGGCCAGTACTTTTATGAACTCGCCTGTCAAGGTCAGTATTGGAGACCGTGACGAGTTGGCTGCTAACAAGAGAATCACCCAGATTGTCGAGGTGATTGCTCCTTATGATAAGGAGAAGAGACTCTTGGCCCTTTTGCGTCAGTACCAATCTGGATCCAAGAAGAACGATAAGGTATTAATTTTTGCCTTGTACAAGAAAGAAGCAGGCCGGATCGAAAGCTTGTTACAAAGACAAAACTATAATGTGGCTGCCATCCATGGAGACTTATCCCAGCAGCAACGGACCTCGGCATTGAACTCGTTCAAGAAAGGTGATTCCAGTTTATTGTTGGCCACCGATGTTGCTGCCAGAGGATTGGATATTCCCAATGTCAAGGTGGTGATCAACTTGACGTTCCCTTTGACGGTGGAAGATTATGTCCATAGAATCGGTAGAACCGGTAGAGCTGGCCAGACCGGGATTGCCCATACCTTATTTACTGAGCATGAAAAACACTTGAGTGGAGCATTGATGAACATCTTGAGAGGGGCCAACCAGCCGGTACCTGACGAGTTGTTGAAGTTTGGGGGACACACCAAGAAAAAGACCCATTCTGCTTATGGGGCCTTCTTTAAGGATGTTGATATGACCAAGACAGGAAAGAAGATCAAGTTCGATTGATGTACATAACTATTAGATTAATAAGATAAGAGAAGAGAAAAAATTAAAAATGTAGTCAGAATGATTGATCTTTGACTGTAAATCAAAAATCCAAAGGATAAACTAATCATATCCAGCCATGCACTGTTTAATAATAAAACAATTAAACATTGAAGAGTAAAAAATAGGTTAAAAATTAAAATAAAATATTCAAAGACAAAAAAATCAATTCAAATGATGTTCACAAAGATAAAAAGAGATTGGGCCTCGACCCTTTATACTCTAATCTACCGAATTCTTGAGACATGAGTTAACGAGTCAGGAGTTAGTGAAAAATGAATAATATGATTACAACGAAAACAATTAAAAATAAGAAAAAGTGTAGAAAGTGTATAACTAGATGGTGACTACATACCTGAACTGGATTGTATATTGTTTAGCTGGAAAATTAAGATAGTGTAGTAAATGAAACAATTATTTTAATGAAAGATACTTCGTATTACAGTTCCAGTAAAGAATAATTTACCTGAGAACTGCCCAACCAAATACATCTATAATTATTAGCTAATAGTCAAAAAGACAGCAAGCACAAAAAAAAAGACGATCAAATTAAAAAAGAATGCAATTAAAGAGATATAAAGTCTGGCACATCATATGTGCAATTGAGAGTAGAACTCAGTTGTGAAATCACTATCTCAAACACTAGTAGTGATACTAATTAAAGAAAGACTAAAAGAACAAAAAACGAGATAAGTCGTATAAGCAGATACTCCGGTATGATTGGGCTATACAATATTGGTGTATAATTAAGAGACTAGAGAAGTAAAACTCAAAGAGTGAAATGTATACGCCGAATTTATTCCACTGAGACCCACCCATATATGAAACAAAAAACGAAAGATACTTCAAGTATCATATCATTTTAGAACATCTTCACTCCACAGTTTCTTAACGCTTGTTTTAAATTAAGCATCCATAGTAGTGAGCTTTCTTAGTACTTCGATTTCATGAGTATAGCAATACTCTTTTTTCAAGTTTTATTGGTTTACATTCTAGCATTTTGGGGTTTATATTCACAGTACAGTTTTGTTCATTTTAAATGTTTTACTGATATATCCATCCGAATATATTTTAGGCACTTCGAGAATGATGCCATGTATACCGTCTTCTACTATTTTCGAGCCTTTTTAAGTTTTTTCATAAACTATACTGGTTTTTAATAAGCAAAAAGGTGGGTTTATTCTCTTCAACCTAAGTCATTCTATACTCATTTAAGTTTAAACTGATACTGATGTTCCAGCAAACTCTTTCATAGACATCTGAATTGAAAAATCCGGGCATATTTCAAAAATATGCTCCGAACACACAATCTTTTTCTACCCTTTAAATTTATATCAAATATCTACAATTCTGTGGCCCTTAGCAATATAATCATCTCTATCGATCGGATGTTGAACTAATTTATTACAACCTCTTTCACTTGATATATATTTTAGCAGTCCTTCTAATAACCAGGTTTTTTTCACATATAATTGGTATAAAACTTGTATAAATTAACTATGAATTTATCGAATATAACACCATTTCACTCTAGGGGTCCATGTCGCCATTCTATCCCCTGAGATCCATAATAGTGAATACTCGTAGTGAATATTCGTAGTGAATACTTCCATAACAGTTTTCGTGATCTCACCCTTTCCAGCACTTTCAGACATATGGTATATTTAACATTATGGTATATTTCCAAAAAAAACTTAATTTTCGGTATTTTACAATCTATCCATTCTTTATCCATCCATTTGACAGCTTCACCATCTCTACAACTAAATAAATTTCTCCATCAATAATCTCTACAAATAGATAAATTCACCCTTTCCGGAACTTCCCATTGTTTCACTCTACCGACCCGATCTGGCCCTTGCCACCCACGGTCCCCCGAAATGACACGTTGCCCGCTAGGACCCTTTCGCAGCCTCTGTAATAGCTGCAAATTCGTACCATGCCACCTAAACTAGTTTGGTGGTCTGTACACCATGACATTGGCTGGACCACCGGCATTAGGCGGCGAATCGGATTCGTCTTCCAGTACGTGGCCGTACCGTGACTGTCTCCTCGACTCCTGCCCCCTGACCGGCTGTCCCACCGAACCCAAAAAGCCTCCACCTTCCAGTACTGATTACGTGTCCATGCTGCACACGACCACAATCTGGTGATGATGAGTTTGATCGGTGGAACCATTAATCATCCATATATAACGAACCTTTTCGTACCAGTTGATCTCATAACACGTTTGTCTTTGATTGGTTGGCGGCAGATCCAGTTACTTTTCACATCCTTCCGTCCGGTAACATGAAATTCATATGGTTTTGGGTCGCCATCACTCATATGGTGATAGCTTGTGCCTCCATCACTCCCTCCAACCAGTTTGCCCCCTTCGATACTCCCGAGTTCTGTTCGCAGATCATCACGCCCACATGTAACACCACCTTTTCCTACATAGATGATATCAACCATAGCATCCGGGGCTCGTTGTCGAAGTTGGTGCAAAC
Organism: Suhomyces bribrorum; assembly: GCA_030561385.1. Lineage (NCBI taxonomy): Eukaryota > Fungi > Ascomycota > Pichiomycetes > Serinales > Debaryomycetaceae > Suhomyces > Suhomyces bribrorum. Next base: position 4,298 of record JAKTXG010000140.1, on the reverse strand, counting down.
TTCATACTTTCGCCACTTCAAGTTGAACTTTGAAAAGCAGTGCAAATTCTGGAATTCCCAGCATTTCTGTGCCACCGAAAACTGTGCCGTTGAAGTGTTGTCTCCTGGCCAGTACAACTGGAGCAACGTCACCAACGACAACTTGAAACCACTCAAATTGGGCAAAATCGACTTGAATGATACTGATCCCAATGAAGAACAGACTTGTGAGGACTTGGATTACACCCACATCGACGACGACCACCAATGTGTGTATGTGGACTTGTTGAACAACCCCGAAAGGTTCACTGGTTATGGCGGGGCCCAATCCTTCAACGTATGGAAAGCCATCTACTCCGAAAACTGTTTCCCCAATAGTGCCAGCGAAGAAAACCACCCTCTCACGGCCACCGACGACGAATCCGAAACTTGTGTTGAAAAGAACTTGTTCTACCGAGTGGTCAGTGGCTTGCATGCCTCCATTGCCGTGCATTTATCCAACGAATATTTGAATAGTGAAACCGGCGAGTTTTATCCAAACTTGAAGGTTTTCATGGAAAGAGTCGGTAGTTTCAACGATAGGCTTGCCAACATCTACTTCAATTATGCCTTGGTGTCCCAGGCCTTGGTCAAGTTGACTGAATTGCTTCCTTTGAAAGAATTGATCGAGTACGATGAAAGCCGCACCCACAAGAAGTTTGATGAATATACCATTGAGAAATACGACGATTTACTTGGTGAGATCGTTCCCGTTCTCGCCTCGAACACCTTGTTCAACACCACGCCTTTGTTTGATCCAAACACTGTTCCTGTTGGTTTGAAAGAGGAATTCAGATCCAGATTCAGAAACATTTCTGCCATCATGGACTGTGTTGGTTGTGATAGGTGTAGAATGTGGGGAAAATTACAAACTATTGGTTACGGTACTGCTTTGAAAACCTTATTCGAAGGTGGGGACCCCAAGAATATTGATAAATTGAGATTCACCAGAATTGAAATCGTGGCCTTGGTCAATACCTTCGACAGATTATCCAAATCTATCGAGGCTATCAATGGTTTCAAGGTCCAATTTATGGAGCATCTTGAAGATGTGAAAAAGGGCATTGCCAAACCAGGGGAATACGAAAAGAAAAACGATGGCGGACTAGCATTCCCATTTTTCAAAGTACCTGAAGTCACCAAAGAGCAAACCCCACAAAAGCAGCAGCAACCAGCGCAAGAACAGAAAAAACCCAAATCGAGTCTTGAAGACAAGAATTCATATTTCTACGTTGAAAGAGAAAAATTGTTGAATCCAAAATTGAGATCATTTTCTGATGAGTTCAAGATTGCTCTCAATGATGTGTTAAGTGTTACTAAGTTTGTTCTTTTGAGTTACAGAGATCTTCCCTATAACTTGTGGCAGATTGCTCTTGTGTATTTGAATGAGGGGTGGGAAGTTCTTACAGGTACCCCAAAGAAGTACGAGTACCACTCGGAACTTCTGTTGAATGATGATGAGGCCAATTACGAAAAGCTTTTCGACAATTGAGTAGTAAACTGTCGAATCTAGCCATCAGAATAAATAGAATAATTGCTTTTAGGGTCAAATGACATAAATAGAGTGGGCCCAAATTTCAAGCAATAAAAAATGTGGCTCAGTGCCATTATGATAGAAACAAAATTTTTGACCATGGTATCTATGTGGTCCCGGGTATCATTACTATAATAACCATATATGGATTGCAAATCCCAGGTTGGTGTCGTGCACTGACCATTTTTACAGTAGAGTTGCAGCCATGGCTGCGAAAAAAGTATAAGAATAGCAAATGATTTCTGCTTATAAGCGTAACATATAATGTAGTATAAAAGGTGGAGGGGTAGACGGGTGAAGGGGACGCCACAATGCTTCTTTCGACTTTAATATTGGCAGTGCTAGTTCCTGCATACCCGATTTCGTCTGGCCAGCTTAACCAAACAGGTGTGGTAGAAAACCTGGTTGTGATGGAGCCCAAGTTGGGAGATAATCAGACTTGGGGAAATCAAAATCACCAGTTACTGGAAGGGATGAGCCAGGCTGGTACAAGTTCAGAAAACTTGCAAGTTGGTGATGGTGACAATTTAGAGGCATTTGTTCTGCTTCCTCTCATAATTTCAAAACTAGGCATCAAACACAATAAGGTGCTTGATCAGGACAACATCATTGAGCAAGATGAGCTATTCACACCGGACGGCGAGGTTATGGACCAATACTTGCACCTCTTTTCTGATCCTGATAACATAATCTTTCTCAAGCACCCACGGTCGATAATTATCAATAAGAACAAATTGAATACGGCCCGAAGAGTCAGTGGGTATTCGTTGGTGCCACACAAGAAATATGATAGCATGTTGTGGTTGCAAATGTTAGCATACGACAGCAAGGTGGTGCTTGGTAAAAAGCAGTCGTTGGCCGGTTGCTTGAGTAACAAACATGGAAGTGGGGGAGCGGTGGCAGGATCATTTTCGTCATCCATAGGCAAATTCAGCACCCTTGACTTGCCATTTTCCACCACGCTTCCTATGATATCGGCAGAGATCTCATATTCCAAATCCATCACCAGTCAGGTGACGGTTTCTGGAACCTATTCGTGCACTATTCCTCAGGGCAAAAAGGGCCAAGTGGTGATGCAGCCATTTATGAAGGTGGTCGAAAACCCCACTTTCCGGTACTTGACAGTACGCAAAACCAAATTGATGAAGAAAGTCAAGTCAGTCATTGTTGGAGAATGGAAGCAATCGGAGGAGTGCATACAGGTCCCTCTCTTGGACATGGATCCGTTGTTTCTGTGTGAGATAGATGAATGTGAACAGGACTAAGTAAGGATGGAGGGGACCTTTGGACACGTGCTTGTTTGTAGGAGAAGATGTGTCAATTGGGGGATCCCGAGAAATTACCTGTTTTATTTGAGACACATGGTTGGGGAGCACCGGTGGATCTTGGTGGTGACTAATTACGTCAGTGCAGGTCAGTGCACAAAGGGAGGTCACTTTAGATAGTTGAGTCATGTAACACTATGAATAGATAGATCAGTCACGCAGTGTAGCATTGGTCCCAGTATGGATAGGTGGTAGGATAGGGGTCTACGTAGATCAACCGCCTGGGCGGTTGGCGAAAGGTGTGTTTTCGTTTATTACAATAATAGTAGCCAAAGAGCTCCCCGGCCAGCCGTGCAGAACAGACCATTATCTCGTGTTAGATACACAAATGTGCCCCTAATTTTTGAATTCAAAAAGCTGGGGCTGTCAATTGGCAAAAGCCTTTTGCTTGTGTAAATAGTTTTTTTCCTTCTTTCTCTGGACCGATTCAAACTGTTTGGCTTTGGACTGTTTTGATTTTCTATAACTGGCGTCGGATTTGTGGGGTTCAAACTCTAATGTCTCATTGGACTCTAATACCGAATACTGGTTCTCCAAGGGTCTTTCCTTGCGAGGCATTGCCTTGGGCACGGCCGGCTTCTTGATAGGAGCCACTCTCTTGGGCAGGGAAATCGAGGCAACTTCGGCATAGGTCAATTTGCGGTATTGGATATCTACAAACGACTGGGTGTCTTCCTCATCCTTCATTGATATGTTCATCAAATGGCTCTGGTCATGGGAAGGAACCACAATGGGCAGGTCCTTGTATTCGGCAGCAGGCGCCGACTCGGTGGCGGCGGAGTCCTTGGTCTTTTTGAACCAAGGGATATATGTAGAAATTGATGTCTTAAACATTGTGGGCGGGGGGGTCCTACTAAAAACAAAAAAACAACAAATCAAGGATACAAGTGGGTTTATATATCTTATCTGGTTGCAACTAGTGTGGCCAGGTGCAGGAACGTGGGGCTCGAGAAATAGATAGTGAGCGCGTCATCAATGTGGATGAAATTGGCTGCCAGCAATATGAGCAGTGGTAGGGGCGAGACTGGGGGGGTACTGGGAGAGGCTAGGTCCAGCAAGGCCTGTTTGTCGTGGTAGGCGATGGTGGGAGCTCGGCGGCCGGTTGTACGGGCGAAACGCCAGCTGGCGCTATCGGTAACCACAGTGGTGCAGAGACATCACGTGCGGGCCACTTATCGCAATCACATTCATTTTGTGGTAAGTAGCAGCCAAGGAGGCCCTATTATTAGGGAGACCGTGGTCATGGGCCAACAACGATGATCGCCTGCTGCCACGAGGCGTGGCCTGGTGATCCTCGCTATGGCGCCGTATTTGGAATGTTGGTCAGTAATCCCAGAGTATTGGAATTCGACAATAAAAAGAATTATTTTGATCGCAAAATCCACCACAATAAGAATGAACATTCCAAATTGGCAATCAAT
>JAKTXG010000139.1:0-25487 GCA_030561385.1 Suhomyces bribrorum | reverse complement strand
TTGATTAGGTATACCTTTATTACCGTTATCTATTATTTTTTATATTGGTTGTGTAGCTGAATGTGCTAGACCTCCTTTTGATAATGTTGAAGCTGAAGGGTTGGGGACACCAATGTAGATTTACTCTTCGAAATTACCCAAGGATTCACCAACTTTGACCTTCTGGCCATGAGTCAAGTTGAATTTGAAATTACTGGGTGCTTCAAAAACCAACACCACGGTTGATCCCAACTTGAAACCACCCATTTCTTGACCTTTGGTCAATGGATAACCCCCAAGAATTCTACTGGCCTTCGAGTAAGTTGCCTCATAGACCGTATTCTTTTTCAATCTCTTCTTTGCCGAATCTCTGGATGTCACGGTGCTAACGTCCGAGCTACTTCCTGATAAAAGAGGAGTGGTGTCGTCAGCCTCAATATTTGACGACTTGGAATACACCTCGTGTTCATAAACATCATTGGTCTTCAAATCCTTATCAAAATTGACCACAATGCTTCCAACATTGGTGGCACCAACAGGAATCATGGAAAAAAACCCATACTTCCAGTATCCTAACAAAGCCACTCTTTCATTCAATACAAATAATCCCTGAAGACTTTTTTGAAAGAATGGGGCAACCGAGAAAAGCTCACCAATAAAATGACGTCTTAACGTGGTGACCCAATTGACAGGCGAATGATAGTGATGATAGTCACCAGGTGCAAGGTATATGACGGTGAAAAAGAGTTGCTTTTGGCCGTTACTCAATTCCGAAGGTCCAGGAGCCAAGCTTTTAGCCACGGTGATTTCCTTAGATAATGATGATTTGGAATTGGCCCGGTCTCCATTATCCTTATACTCAAGATCAGTTAAATGATACGAAGAATCTGATTCTCCACCTACCAAGTCATCGACGGTATAAGAAATGCCATTGATTTTTGCAAATTCCGAATCTCTTTGGAATATAGTTTCTTCATCGGAATCATGGTCGAAATCCAAAGAATGAGAAGGGGCGGCCAATCTTTCATCCTTTGAACCCAATAATGCATCAACAGAATAAGTCATTCCTTTAACTTGTTCGATTTCACCATTTTCAATGATTCCAAACTTTAATACGGTACCATCAGCAGGAGAAACCAAATCAAATTCATCAATGGGACGTACGCCAGGACGGAGAGTTCTGTAGAAGAAATCAGAAAGGTTGGGATAAGTCTTTAAGTCGGGGTTTTCCATTTCATCCAAATTGACTCCAAATATAGCCGAATATATTCTGTAGGAAGGACTTCTAAGCCATACAGGTAAATTAATAGAATTGACTTGACCCCACAATCTAGACATCGCTTTTAATGGTAAGGTGGAGTAAGCATAGAAATGCCACAGTTGAGGTTTAATCTGGTACTTATTGGGAGGGTTAGCTTCACCCCGTTCATACTTGATTTTGGAAGCCACACCACCCAAAATGACTGCCAAGGAGGTGACAGTCCACCATCTGATGAATCTTCTTCTTTGCTGTCTTTTACGACGAGCTTCCACTGAAAAGAAACGATTATGCAACTTTTTCGTCTTGAGTTTCAATTTCTGATTGGCATTGGAAATTGACCGACGTGATATCTTGATGTTAGGGAAACGAAGGTTATTGTGTCCAGGGATATACTTAGCGCCTTTAGACCATGTTGAATAGTACAAAACATTTCTCTTTGGTCTGGGGATTTTGGGAAAAGGATAGTAATAAGAGCTGAAGTTTCGACGTTGTTGCAGTTGGTACGACGACAGCAGTTGCAGTTGTTGTTGTTGTTGTTGTTGAACACGTTGTTTAAATGCAAACTCGGCACCCGTAGAAGCACGCGAGAGTGGCTGGGTGATATTCATCAGTTGAGGACCAAATAAATAAGGAGGTGCTGAAGGTCTCATCTTTTGTTTGATCCCAGGAAAAACCCAAGCTTGAGGTCTGTAAGCCATGATATAGTTACAGAATTAACAACTCCGGTAATATTAGGTTAGCAAACCAGGGGTGCGGCAACCAGCAAGAAGGAATTGCAGATTGTGGTAGTTGTGGAACTGGTGGACAATAAAAATCACGCTTGAGTATCAATACTAATACAAAAACAATAGGGTAAACTGAGACCCCGTCCGGTACGGCACACGACCATTACCATTAATTATTATTGGTAAATAACCACCTTATAGTGGTCGTGTGGTTTCATTGTGGTTCAACGGTTCGTAAAACATGCAGGTAGAAAGCACACGAACGCCAATAATACCCTAACAATAAAGGAAGAGGGGTATGGCTAGTGGGGAATTACCAAAGTAAATGATACCATCAACATTACCTAAACCAGATGGTAGTTACTAAAAATGGTAATTAACAATCGGTAGCAAAAGAACAATATGCTGATTGGTTAATCTCGTAGTTTTTTCACTTCATACATACGATTTTTCAGCCCCTGCAATGCACCGTCCAATGAAATAATACCTCACTATATTTTTATTATTGGTCCTGGGCGATTGGCACCATAATAACTTGCAATCGTTGGTATAGTAGATGCATCATAAAAATCTGATTCTGGGCTAATCCTGTTGGTCACCGTTTGGCTGTTTGGTCGAAGTAAGAACCCATAACATCTGCTTCAACAGTTCCACAAACTCCAATGATATATATCGTAAATCATCACTTAACAATGTATCAGTGTAGGCAAATAATAACCTTAAATTCCAAAGTTGTTCTACTGAGATAGGATTCTTGGCCATTCGTGCAAGATCCAATTTGGTATCAATAATATTATAAAGCGATAATCCCGAGTTATCGTCATTTTCATTGGCATCGAATACGAGTACTTGTTTGTCATGAGAACTCAACTGGTCCATGGGACTTAACTCAAGAACCATTGCCAAATCTTGACTGATCACCAATTCCCGATTGGCCATTTGTAAGGCCTTGTTTTCATTGCTCAACAATGTGCCAATAGACGATTTTAATATTTGGTAATTCTTTCGTTTGTAAACATAGATCGTAAGACGATGCTTGAATATATTAAGGTACTCCGATTTCGTGGTCAAGTCGATCTTAACGTGGAAATAATCACTCGATTGTGTTTCGATCAGCTCAATACTTTCAAGCGATGGTAGTAGACATGGACTTAATGTATCTCTTTTCGTTCCATTTTTCAATATGATTCGAACCGGTATTTTGCTTGGTTTGTATGTGGTTACATCTCTAACTATAAGACAACGAGGCTCCACCGATAAGGCCCAGAAATGTCTCAATGCTTGTAAATGAACTTCGAATTCACTGTCTTGGTTAGGGAAAATAGGGTACAATGCAGTGATTAAACTGGCAGTTGCAAAATTGCTATTACTAAAAGCATACTGTCCTCCTCCCAAAAATAAGAATCCGAGAGCAGTGTTGATAGCCATATAGTTTCCATATCCCATCTCTTTACTAGTGTCATTATGGAGGACACGAAGTCTCCGGAATGACTCTAGGTCTCCACTTCCTGCCATAACCACAGAAAGACACAATGCCAATAAATTTTGCATATTAATAGCACTGTGATGGGCGATTTTTTGATCATAATTAATGGCATCCTTTGATGATATGGTCATCATCATATCCAAATAATGAAGCAATGTATCTCTAGCAGTGATATTATGACTAGAAGCATATTTCGCAGCAATTGACAAACATGAACCCCCAAGGATATAAAAGTATCCCAATTGATCACTGTCCAAAGTATCAAGAGAACTATTCGAATATTTCTCGTAAAAGGGTGTAGGAAGCTCGGATTCCACCCATTCAGTGGTGTTTTCGATTCTCAGCCATAATACCAAATTTTTTGCCACACAACGAAGCAATAATAAATCTGGTCGAATATAGTCTAATAATTGCTCGATATTAGGTACTCTTAATTTGTTAGCAATAGAGGCATTCTCGGTTTTCATATATATGAACCCCAACGCCAATATGGCTCCACAACAAGATTTATCTAGTTCCTGTACTGGTTGATGATCTTTCATTGAAACTGCCAATGATATTAATTTATCAACTACATGAGTATCATGTAATCCTCTTAAATCATCACCTTTCCCCAAATTAACATAACCAAGAGCAATACCTGCTGCTAATCTATACCCCTCGTGTATTTGCTCTGCATCATTCTGAAAGACAGAACTGGTTATTTGGGATAATAAGATCTCACTCATTCTTCGATGTTGACTTTCCAAGTAAAGCAATCCAATTCCAATTAGCCCTGCAGTTTGAACCATTACTGGAACATTCAAGTCGTTGGCACCTTGGGGTAACAATGCAACCGCATGGACCGATAAGACTTTGGTCAATTTATTGTCCATAGATCCCTTTATACTGGCGGCCATACCGATCAATAATCCCACACTTGTTAGTGGATGCTTTGGGCCCAAGTAATTATAAATATGCCATTCCTCTAGTTTCTTAAGATGACCGTTGAGTCCCAAGCCCAATAAAAACCCAGCGTGTTGGGCATTCAAATCCGGCGGTTTATTGAAAATGATCCAACTACCTGAAATTCCCTTAGCATCTCGGCTAATACTCATTCCTGACGATACTCCATTATGGAATGAACCCCATTCAAATATGTTGGCCGGGATGGAGCCCTCAGATAAAACAATGTTAGTCATGGTAGGAGAAATTAAGGTATTTAAATTGAATTTCGGAATAGGAAATTTCTCTGTCAATAAGGGCTTTCTACTAGCATAGAATAATGAAGCTCTTCCAAGTGGAATGGTCAAAGTTCTCATGGCAACCAATGAAGCCAATTCCCTTTGCAATAACACCAAATCATATTCATTTATATGTTCATCAGCATGTAATGTTGCTGTTTGAGTCTTTGTTTGGTGTAATAATGTGGTGATTTCGAAGTATCTTCTATCGTAGTCAAACATCAATTTAGTAATATTTATTCTTTCTGCTTCTGATTGACCATCCCAAGGAGAAACAGCTTCATTTTTCTCTAATAAATTAGATAATACTTGCTTGATACTTTTAGGTTCCGAAATAGTAGTTATGGAGCTTGGTTTGGAGAATCCATCGGTAATAAACATACTGAGATCTTTTCTTCCCACCAATTCCAAGGCTTTTTCAGTCCATTCAAATAGTGGATCTTCCTGACAAATCAGAATTGCCTCTTTGAGAGGGATAGATATACCAGGGGGATAAGTCTCCAAGTCACCCTGGGTGATGCCATACTCACACATCAAATCTATAACAGTATTAGGTCCATAATTTGGAGAAACGATCACTTCAAAGAACTTCAAAATGTAATGTGTTCGAGGGGTAATTAAAGCATCGATGGAATCGCCTTCTTCAACTAATTGTGAAAATGTGAGGTATCGAATAATTTTATTACTGAACAAACTGGCCAAAGATTCCAATAAGTTAGGAGGGGATTCTAGAATGAATACCAGCAAAAATCTAAGTTCAGAATCGATTTTGGAGGAGTCAACCATATAATATTTAAACCAATGTTCTGGCCAACCCATCCAAGTTGTCAATTGGGCTAGTAATAACCCCACTCGATTCAAGTATGAAGTGCTCATTATATCCAATCTCAACTCTTCTCTCAATAAATGTAGCGATAATGTTATGTAAGGTATGAGATCAGAGAGCGAGTAATTAAGTTTGGATGTTTCATGCAAGTGTCTTGCCTTAGGAAGCACATTAGTGATATCATTGGATGTTTTGGGCGGTGGTGCATCAAAGGGATATATTATAGAGAGTAAAGCAATTACAAATGCGTTCCATTCGTCGTTGTAGTCATCCAACATCAAAGCAGTTCTCCATAACATCCACATGGTTTCATTAATCTTTGACCCAGATAAATATTTGAAACATTTTAAACAGCTCAATACGAAGGAGTTTGCTGGCTCCAATTTCAAGATTAAATCATACGATTTACCCTGGGAAGTCAATAAGCTAACTTTTTCGTCATGGGACCCCAATATTCCTGAAATGTTTGAAGATAATCCTGATAAATTAATCTTTGGAGATACTATGTCTAGAAAGGGGTTGATTAAGGTGATATAGCTGCCATTCAAACATATCAAAAATCCATTGTAGTTCTGATGATTCAAAGGAATACATTCATTGCTTTGGAAGGTGTAGCAGGAAAGGAATCTACCAGAGGTAGGGTGCTTATAAATATAGGCTCTAGTTTCTCTTTTTGCCTTGTTGACGACCACAATTGCCTCCTGGTCCTCGAATATCAAACCATGTACTTGGAGTTGATTTTTATCAATCTTTAAAGGCAAAATATCTACTCTAGTCAAGATCATATCTTTTTTGAAGGTAGGATACTCATGGGTGGGGTTTTGCTTTTTCTTGGACGGATCTGGGAAGGAAGGGTCGGTACTCATTCTAGCAATAGAGGACGCATCGGAAAGCAAGGTGCTTGTTCTTTTCTTTTCCATATTTAACGAGAGCACATTTTGATTTTGGTTGGGATCGATTTCGTCCTCCAAGATCCGAGTAGGGTTGGGGGTATATATAGAAGACTGTTTTCTCTTGAATTTGTTTGAATTCAAGATTTTGTTATTTCTGGTGGAGGTTCTAATTTGATATATGAGGACATTACCTTCGTTGGTATTATAGGTAGCACATAGACTGGAAGATTTATTCAAGGCCCGCCTTGGAAACGTCATCAACTCTTCATGGCGGGAAAGAATTGAGGTTGAAGAAGTGGTGACAATTCTGAAATCACCAATGGGATCCACCAAAGTCAAAAACTTGGCACTATTCAATTGTGGAGGATGAAGATTGTTGGAAAACGAAGGGGACACCTGGTCTTTCTCCAAGATCAAGCCGGACTCAAATGGAAACGCATTTTTCAACACAAATGGGAAACTCACCACGTAGGATCGGCCATCTTTATAGTAGACATGGGCCGATTTATCAAGGCATACCACAAGGGCGTCTTGGTTGATGGAGGTTCCAGACTGGTTGTTGAAACAGGTGAATGTGGCAGTGACGATATTCTCGGTGTAGGTGTACTTTTTGGAGATGGTAGACCCTTGGATCACCACCACTTCGTGTTTGGCTATCAAGAGATGGGTGTTGTTGGCAAATAGTTTGGTGGTATAGTCGGATGAGGCCGAGTAGGGATGGACGATTTCCAGGCCGAGGTCAATGACAGGGAGCGTGAGCACCTCATTGGGGTTCGTCCTCATATGGGCTTGTTGTGGTGGTGACGGTGGTGGAGATGGCGATGGTTTGGTGATGTTGATTGTCAGACTGTTGTGTATATAGCGCGTGGGTGCAAACTATCAACAGATTCTACGCAGATATGGCAAGGACCACCAACGGCTAGTAGCCGCGAGTTGAATGTCACGAGAGCGAGAGTAGGATGTGGCAGCGAGGGGTAAGAGTGGGGGGAATGCAAACGAATATCACATGGACGAACTACAAAGAATCTACAAAGAAGCCAAAGGAGCCAAAGGAGCCAAAGGAGCCAAAGGAGCCAAAGGAGCCAAAGGAGCCAAAGGAGTCAAAGGAACCAAACGTGGCTACAGTATCTACAGTGTATTCAAACAGTATCATGTCAAGGTACCAGAGGCAGGATTCAGTGCGGGAGAGAGTGCGTAGTTTGACTATCACGGTATCAAAAGATAATGCGAAAGACCCTCAGGAGGTGAGTGGCTGCAAATAGAAGACGAATAAAAGATATAAAGATATAAAGATATAAAGATATAAAGAGCAAAGGATCAAAATCAAAAGACCATACGACTACAAGAACACCAGAACTACAGTCAGATAAACAAGAGGTGTATTTACTATATACAAGCCGGAACCGCTTACTCGATGATTCTAGTAATCAAACCAGTACCGACGGTCTTACCACCTTCTCTGATGTTGAAACGTTGGTTGACTTCGATTGGAACGGCTCTGATCAACTCAGCTTCCATCTCAATGTTGTCACCAGGCATCACCATTTGTGAGTGGTCAACACCTTCACCAGCAGGGAATCTAAAAGAAGCAGTGACGTCGGAAGTTCTGAAGAAAACTTGAGGCTTATAGTTTTCACCAAATGGAGAGTGACGACCACCTTCTTCAGTAGACAAGATATAAAGAGAAGCCAAGAACTTCTTGTGGGAAGTCACAGTACCAGGCTTGGCCAAAACCATACCTCTCTTGATTTCGTCTCTCTTGACACCTCTCAACAAGACACCACAGTTGTCACCAGCCAAAGCAGAGTCCAATTCCTTCTTGAACATTTCAATACCAGTCACAGTGGTCTTGAAAGGCTTTTCAAAGTTTCCAACAATTTCGATTTCTTCTCCCTTCTTCAAGGTACCTCTTTCAACTCTACCGGTGACAACAGTACCTCTACCAGAAATAGAAAAGACATCTTCAACTGGCAACAAGAAAGGTTGCTCCAAGTCACGTTGAGGAGTTGGGATGTATGAATCAACAGCATCCAACAACTTGACAATAGCTTCAGAACCAATTTCTGGTTGTCTGTTTTCCAAGGCACACAAAGCAGATCCCATAACAACTGGAGTGTTGTCACCATCGAAACCGTAGGTGGTCAACAATTCTCTCATTTCCATTTCAACCAATTCCAACATTTCTGGATCATCGATAGTGTCAACCTTGTTAACGAAAACAACCAAGTTTTGAACACCAACTTGTCTTGCCAACAACAAGTGTTCTCTGGTTTGAGGCATTTGACCATCGGTGGCAGCAACAACGATGATAGCACCGTCCATTTGAGCAGCACCAGTAATCATATTCTTGATATAATCAGCGTGACCTGGACAGTCGACGTGAGCATAATGTCTGTTGTCGGTTTCGTATTCAACATGGGCAGTGGAAATGGTAATACCTCTGGCTCTTTCTTCAGGAGCTCTGTCGATAGCACCGTAGTCCAAGAAGCTGGCACCTCCCTTTTCCGACAAAACCTTGGTGATGGCAGCAGTTAAAGTGGTCTTACCGTGATCAACGTGTCCGATAGTACCGATGTTGACATGGGGCTTAGAACGGTCGAAAGCAGCGTAGCCTCTGGTCAAGACTGGACGAGCCTTGGCCGAGATACGTCCAGCAACACGCAAGGAACTAACTAATTGTTTGAACATCTTGTGAATAGTCAGTAACTGGTGGAATTTGAAAAATTCGGTAAATTTTTCATTGTCCAATAGGGTGCGCTGATGCTTGGTCAGCGCTTAGTCAGCTATAGCCAATGGGGCTGGACCTATGTTAGTGCGCCTCCCACTAACTACTACAAACCATACGAATTAAACTATTAAAATGACTGACTTTAAATTATGGGTTATAGAGTGACTGTAGCAAATATGGTGCTGCTAAACATTTATAATTTTTTTAAGGGGAATTATGGGGGGGGGGGGGTTATGGCGCCTCTTCTTCCAAAAGTGGGTCATGTTCAGGAGATCTATTGTCGGTATTTTCGATTGACAAATTTTCTTCCACAATGTGTTCTAGAGCTCTTCTTTCGCCCAATTCCGCATCAAGTCCATGATTCTTAAAATATTCATAGTAGATGCACAACATCAAAAGAACCCCCTGTAATGATGCGGCAACAAAATACGAGACCCACGAGCTCCAATGAGACCCCTTATTAAACATCAATGTTGCCACTAGTACAAACCCCCCGGGGGTCTGTATACACATCATGCCTACTGATAAGGTTCCTGGATGCTTGAGGTTGTAGGTGGTGTAAATCTGGGGCACATATTTGATCACCGTCAATAACGTGGATAAAAGCCCATTGGCATTGGCAATGGGATAAAGGTACTTGGTACGAAGTCCGATGAATATTTGAACAATGGAAATGGCACCATGAAGTGCCACGAAATTGGCCACCTTGACTATTCTGGCGTATTCATGCTGGTCTTGCTTGATGGAATGTCTAGTGACAATTAATACCAACACCAATATCATCACAGCACATACACATTGGATTCCAATCTGTAACAAGCTGACCTGCGCATTGATGCACTCGAACCAGGAGAGAAGCTCACAGCACTTTCTGGCGTTGGATGTCACCAAAATGATATTGGTAAGGGTGAATATCGAAGAACATGATCCCAAAAGTAGAAAACTAGTCGATAAGCCTTCGGACGTCTTCTTGATATAGATTCTTCGGTATTGCGGAACATAACTAAGGAAGATTGCAACTGTCATCATAACCAGCATGATGAAGTTGGCTGGATTGGCTCCAACGAACACTGCACACTTATCTTTAGCCATGTCTATGGAGCAATTGGTTGGTTATTAGTATAGGCTCTGATCATTACAGGAATAGGCATGACTGCCTTTGTGCAGGATTCCCAACTGGGTAAGTCAGTTGCGAAATTTCCTCGTCCCATGTTCAATAGGTGAGGGTGTATATACACAGAGAGAACGTACACTGGAAGGTCTAAAGTAATATTATTCAAGGTTGAAGAGCTCTAAGATCGAGCGGCCGAGATTTGGTTTTTTTTTTTTTTGAAAACCATCAAGTAGGACTGATTAATGGACTATTCGTAACGGCACCTTTATATTCATGTTATCACCATTTTGCAACCGAACATGAACCACCACATAATAGGCCCGTCCCAATATACAGCTTTGGAAATTGGGCACCAAGGCATGTGACTCCGACGTAAAGTCTTGCGTTAGGTCTCGAGATAACACACTCTTCAAATCAATGGCCACAGTCATGCTCTTAGAAAATGAAGAATCAGTATTTTGCACCCATCCACTACTCATATTAACAGCCTTACAACTATCCACTTTGAAAGTATTGCTCTTAGTTTGAAGATTTGCCAAACATTTAAGGTCCATAATCAACTGGCCATCAACATCCAACACTTCACAACTGAATTTTTTGGTCAATTCTTTCAAGTCACAAAGATATTTTTTGAAAGGAGCCGTAACTATTCCTTCAAAGTTATCCTTTTCAGTTCCACTATTTTTAAAAATCAAATCATGGGTAACTTCGATGGGAATTGGGTATTTTTTGGATCTATATGTAAAAATTACAAATTCAGCACCCACAGATTTGATTTCCGGAGGCTTGATTACCTTTGCAGTAGCATCATTATTATACCTGAGATCCAAATCAATTGGAACGTTTATAACTGTAGACAACTCTTCCACCGGAACATATGGTCTAAAAGTATGGAAATTGTATGGGGGGATATAGGGGACTTTATACTCAGTTTTATCAGTAGATAAACCAAAAACCCCTACGATTTTGGGACCAGCCGTAAGTGATTTTTTTTTGAAAGGCAAGAAAATCTCATACTTTGTACTATTTCTGGAAATAGCCAGTTTTTCACCCTCAGAATGCTTGTGGTAGAGTTGTCTAGATTTAGTGACAGAGGAAGACCTACCAAGATCAAAAGTTTTTTCTGCCGCTTCTTGACCCTGAGCAAGAGATCGACCCAATTCAATTTTCTGGGCTATAATGTCCACAAGGCTCTTATAGACCGATTGAGATTGGCGGTCTAGCGTATGGCGATCAAACTCGTACATGAGGGGATCTTTCGGTACAAGTCGTACATACGAACTGGCCTCGTTGATTAAGATAAATTCTTCTTTATCGGTGAACAATTTCCCCAGAAATTTGGCGTAGTCAGAATTTTTTCCAATGAGTCTTGCTTCCACACTGTAACTGATGGAAGTATCAGAGAAGGAGAAATCCTTGATTCTACGGTCCAAAACACGATTGAAGTTTGGTTTTTTGGGCTTTATGCCTGGTCGGTTCAAAGGCAGACTCGTTCCACTGTTGGTGTTTTTTTCACGGAGTTTACGAATATTTTTGAGGAATTGAAATTTGTCCACTCCAATGGTGGGTAACATTTGAATATGTTTCTGGAAATTATGGGAATCGCAAACGCAATCCAATAATCTTTCAGGAATGGTGAAGTTAAAGAATTTTTTATAGGTGATACCAGGCTCAAGGACTTTTTCCATGGAGAACTTTCGATAAGTATTATCTATGGGATCGATCATGATATCATCAGGGTCATCAATATTGGTTGGGGTCCAAGAAGCATTATAATCAAACATATTAAGAAACTTATAAAACACCAAGGGCTCTCTATTATCGATAGAATCACCCATCACAGCCACCTTACCTTCAAACACCACCGAAAACATGCTGAAAGGAAGCGGGATCTTGGAAGTATTTTGCACGGTGATGAATCCATGGAGAGGGTCGCCCTGGTGAAACTCCAACTCGTCATGTTCAAGGATACGAGGCGGAACCCCGGTCTTGGGAGGCGAGGACGTCAATTGGATGTCGATCTTGATGTGGTCAAAATCAACCAACCGCTTCATGCTGTGGGAATTGGCAAGAATGGTGTCTTCCCAACGGGTGGGTAAGTCAGTCGAAGCCACCTGTTCGCCCACCAATGGGAAGTACCCTTCTGAAGGCGGGGCTTGGGATTGGCCTTGGGTCCCTGAAGCAAGGTAAGTTGGTGGAGGATGATCCTCATTACTAGGCAGAATGTTCTTGGAAAACGTCGATTGGAGAAGTTGGTACGACGGCAAGATCGTCCATGCCGGCACGTCCTCGTACGCTGGCGACGTTATGGGCTGAATGCTGGAAACAGGTGTCGCTGGACCCTGAGCATGGCCATTGGCTGCGGAAAACTGGGCGAGTGGAGTCAGAGACGGCGGGGGTGGGGAAAGTTGGTTTTTTCGCTTAGGCGGACTAGCAAAGAGTTTCATGTAATAGGAAACCGTCGGCCTGAAGGAAGCTGTGGTAATGGGAGGGGCTTGCTTATGTGCTGGTGTGGTAGTAAAAGGTGGGGGGGGGGGTGGGGGAAATGATATAGGGTTATTATAGACATCGCAGTCCCCCACCTGGCGCGACATTGTGCCTGGTCCTAGAATGCTACTCACCACGCGTTTGTGCGACATTTATCACCATTTACCATTTTACAGCCATTTTACCATTAATGATCCAATTGATCTCACTATTCTTCCACCACCACCACTCATGAGCTCTCGTTTCTGGGCACTGGATGCCACCAAGAAACGCACCGAGCTCGTGCCGGGGACCTCCAAGTGGGTGGCCAACGAATTGTCCACCGTGAACGATGTGGTGTTATCCCATAACCAACAGGTGTTCCACCAACTACAAGACCGACTAGATCAGATCAACGCGTTCATGAATCGGGTACTCCAGGGAACCACCGACCCGGAAGCATCTGCTAGCGTACTTGAAGATATACGACGCAACACTAGCCCCTTCAAGCTCACCTACTTTTCGCCCCAACCTTCAAGAACCGATTTCCCGCTGCTTTCTCCTGTCACCTGGACATCCTTGAAACCAGCGCCTTCTTCGCCCCTAAAGGACCGTATAGACACTCCGGGCCATCCAAATCCTGTTCCGGATCCCAGCACCCATACATATACCAAAAAAGTTCCTCCCAAAACGCCTTCTCCCTTGAAACATCAGCCCAAAACGTCCCCTGGTGTAGTCGAGGAGCCTAACAATAACATAGAACGCAAAGAAAGCTATCCCTCGGGCTTGGATGATTCTTTCCAGGCCATCAGTACTGCCATCAGGAAAAGCATAGCTGGAAAATCCCAATTTATAGAATCAAAACCGCATGATCAATCCCTGGAAAATGGATACCACGAAACCGAAATCCCTAAAGAGCTGTCACTCCAAGCAAAAGATCACAGTATTAACGAGCCCCATTCCGTCCATGAGAACCATCTCTCCCCCGAAATTCCCATCTCCTTAAAAAACCAATCATCGCATAATCAACACCACAATCACGATCAGCCACCTCAAAGATCTCCCCACATCAAAGAACAAAGTATACAGAAACTGCAAAAACCTGAGCATTATAGAGAAGAGTCCCGAAAGTCGGCAAAGACCCCCAAGAGAAGCTCCATATTCGTATCATTACCTTCTAGGGAACCAATCACCATCACTGCGTCTTCAAAGTCTTCAAAAAGACTCACGGGTGTTAGGAGCCGGTCTCTGAGAGTGTTTGAGAGATTGGACATAGCCTCACGTCGCGAAACATCAATGTTGAACAAAAATATGGTCTTGTCACCCGTTGTCATCCCCCAAAGCACTCTTGGCCGTTCACAGCCCCTAAAATTGGAATCGGAGATACCAAAACTTAATTACCATAAAACAAATGCTCCTTCCACTCAGACTTTAAACCAAGCAAAACTGTTGGTAGATATTCTGCCAGGAAACAAACATACTCTGGAAATTAGCTCGAAAGACTCTGTGGATCTGAAATCGAAACTGTTAAAATCCTCTGTTGCCAATGGTGCCTACCATCTTGATGATCCTGGTACAATTAATACCGATAAATCTGGAACTCGTCATCCAGGTGAGAGAACCGGATCTCCAATCCGCAGGTCTCCTCGTAAACAATTACCAGTGAAAATCCCATCACCATTAAAAATAGCACCAGTTAAAAACGTTCATGAGGATGATAGCGATGAACACTTGCTCAATAGGTTGATGGCACCAACTAGTTCAAGTGCAGCAAAAACAAAGACGCCAGCAAAGGTACAAAAGTCCTCGAAATCCGATATAAGTAGCAAGAACCGGTTTCTCACCACCACGTTAATCCCTTCAAATCAGCTGCTACATTCACAAAAGCCTCCCTTGTATGTTGCATCTACTAAGCCATTGTCCCCTGTCAAGCGTGGAGACGAAGAAACAAAGGTCCCTCTCAAGATGGAATCCAGTAGTATTCCTTCGTTGAAGAAGAAGTCAATGATGGCCGAAAGAAGTGAGGCAGCTGCCCAAAAACCCAAACAGAAAATCACGATTTCTCTTAACCATAAAATCGACTTGAAACTTAAAGAACCAAGAGCTGAACCAGCAAAACCAAAAGAAGTCAAATTAAAAGACCAAGTCAAACCCAATGAATCAGGTAACTCAGAAAGCAAGAGAAAATACAATAGCGAAAAACTTGTGGGGAATGCTGTGGCATTGCCTGAAGTTGCGAGAGGTAATTTAAGCAAGGAGAAAAAGAGAAAGGTGGTGAAAGAGGTTAACGATATTTTACCCCGCGATTTATTCGACAATACTCCTGCTCGAAGCACGAGATCGGTTCTTGGTAAAAAGGCTAGCCGTGTTTCTGTGGCCAGGACTCCTCGAAAGGACACAGAACCACCTAATTTGCCCGATATTCCATCAGACGAGGATGATGATGGAAAATACAAGGTGTTAAAGAGTTGGGGGCATACACCTGAATTGCATAAGATAATCATGAAGAATAGAGCCGTGAATCCAGTCACGGTGTTTGGAGCTGTTCCCAAGATTAATATAGAAGAGATATTCGAGTCTCTGGCATCTCGAGCTAGAGGCAAACAATCACCTTTTTCTTCTCCCAATGAGAAGCAAAGGCAATACGAAGAAAACCAGTATATGTTGGAGATGGGATACAAATAGATGAATATACTGGTCAACAAAGGGTCATGAGTTACGATCGCAGATTGTATAATTAATTGAAATATATTATATATATATATATATATGTATACACCATCGGACTGAAGGTGTGGTTAACTCTTGTTTAATGTAGAGTCGAAGGGGACTAGTTTCTCTTCGCCAATGCAGCCTCTTTATTCCAAGAGCCGATCCAGTCCGCTGAGTGGGTCTTTGGAACAACGTAAAGTCTCAAACCATTATCGAACAATGGAGCCTTCGGTTTTTCGGCCATCAAGACATCATTAATGGGGATTTTCTTACCCACCTTAATCAAACCACCGGCCTCAGTCTCCATGTAACATTCCAATTTCTTGACAGAGAAATCCTTGTGTTTGGGGTCTTCAAACCATTCCTTTGGACGATTCATAATCAATTCCAAGATTTCCAATGGGGTCAGCAACTCACTGATTTCAGCGATGAAATCAAACTCATCTATTGATGGATATATGATCATGGCTGGGAAAATCAACTGTGACTGATAGTCCTGCTCATCTTCTAATCGTATGGTGGCATCTTCCAATAATTCAGCGGGCCTGGCTGATTTCAAAATGGTGAAATGTCTCAATTTGATGGAATTGTCCAATATTATTGCCTTTAAACGTTTGTGTTCAGCCTCTCTTTCTTTACGAAGTCTTTCCTGTTCAATTTGATGTTGTTTGGCAATGACTTGATCTAATAAATCTTTGGTTGCCTTGTTTTGGGCGTCGAAAGACAATCCGTACTCCAAAATGGCCTGGGATTCTTGGTATCTATCCACGGCAAAAAAAGCTTTACCTGATCTATAACATGCCTTGGAATTCTTGGGATCAATACTCAACACCTTTTTACAATCTTCAATAGTCCGTCTATAATTCTTCAATTCAAGATTACAGGCAGCCCTGTTCAAGTATAATGCACTTTCAAGAGCATCAACCCCACATTCCACTTCGATTCCTTTGGTGTAGTAAGTGATGGCATGTTCGTATTGTTTAGCTTTGTAACAATCGTTTCCTTGGTTCTTGAAGTTGGTGGCAATTTCGTCCGGCTCACCATCATATGCCAAACTCTTAAGTGCTTCCAACGTCACATTTTCACCTCCATCAACATCGGTTTCATCAAGTTCGGTCATGAAAAACGGTAATCTGTTCAACTCCTTCATGACCTCATCGGCCGACTTGTTTGAGATTTCGGCGAGTTGAGGAGGAAGTTCCGGTTCTCCGGGCTTGGGGACGTACTTCCGTCTCTCCCATTCTGAAATAGCCTCTACTGGGATCTGTTCAGTCATAGTAATGATGAACTTGGTGTCCGATGAGTTACCAGAAAAGTGACTTGTGGTCACGTGATGTGGCTGCAAATTTCATCACTACTAGTGGTGCTACAGCTACAAGAAGGTTAGGATAGTGATTCGTTTAGGGCTGATCAAAACCGATATTGTTACATGCTTCATTAGATGAATATGGATCTAGAATTTTGCAATGGAAATAGATTTTTCGCATTGTTATGAATAGTTACTGTGCCATGGTGGTTGGGGTGTTATCTATTATCCACCACCCTCTATTAGCTAATTAATTTGTACATGTTGGCACGGTTTTTTCTTGTTTTCTTGGTAGTTACAATTCTATTTTGACTTTGCGTCCTCTATTACTTTTTTGTAACACCAAAGGTACTCTGAATGATATTTTTTCTCCATTTGGACACTTCAAATTAATCTTCAAATAATACAATCTCGACATCAAACATGATTGGAAATCCGGCACCAAACAATATTCAGGATTAGTGGATGCATTTGTGACTGCATCCTTGATGTCAACCAACAAGTTGAACTTTTTGAAATAACGAATTTGTTCTTCTACCTCACCTTTAGAAGTGGAACTCTTCAATGTTTCAGACTCCCATGGGATCAGCGATAAAGATTGGAAGATGTTGGGAGGATTAGATGTTTCGAGCTTTACGGTAGGAATTTTGAGATGATCGTACTTTGCTGATAAATTAGCAAGACATTTGACATCTGCAATTAAGTCACGTTCCAACTCCAATGGTTCCACCCCTACTTCTTTAATCAATTTGGATAGTTCCATTGCATACTTTTGGAACTTCCGGATGGTCACCACGTCGAAATTATCAGTGCCTTTACTCTTGTTTTCGAATAGCATATCAGGATGGAAAACCACTGGAATAGGCAATCGTTTGGATTTTATTGTCAAACAAACTAATTCAACCGATATCTTTCGTAAATCAGGTAAGATAGTACTTTGATGATCGGAAAACACAAAGGTCAAATCAATAGGTATTTTTATATCTGTAACCGGAGGGGGCTCGTCAGGGTTTTTAAATCTATCCAAAGGATTATATCCCAAACGGTATTCCACTTTGGGAGTAGAGCATGCAATAAGTCCAACAATTTTGGTTCCGAATACAGATTTCTTTTTATATGTCATAAAAACCTCATAAACGTTATCTCTGTTGATTTTTTTTTGTGTGGGAAAAACTTTTTTGTAGTAGGACTGCTGCATTTTAGCCAAGTCGGTTGCACTAGTGTTTGAAGTGGGGTTATTTGAGGACTCCTTTGCCGATAACACAGCGTTTAACATCGCTTGATTGCCATCTTTTGAAATCAATTCCTTTCCCTTAGCAATTTTTGCATCTATTCTATCGACCAAATTATTATAGAGCAACTTAGCCTCCTCGTTAATCATAGATCTATTGGATTCAAAAATGGAATTTGTTCTTCCAATGACTCGTAAGTAGCAATAGTCTTCATTTGCAACTACATATTCATCACCACCGGGGTTTAATGAAGGTAATGTGCTTCTGTTGACTAGATGTTCATAATCAGACGCTTTACCAATGATTCTAGCACTAATACTGAAGTCAATGGCACAATCTGGGAAAGCAAAATCATTAGTTATAGAGGCATAAGTGACATTTTTCACGCGGTCACGGATATTTTCGTCTTGAGCATTTTCTTTCCATTTACGTCTCAAAGCAGTGATGATTTCATTTTTGGAAATGCCTAGCGAAGAAGGCATTTGTAGATGTTTCACTAGTCCATGTTCACAAGTACTATCGAGTAATTTTTCGGGGATCTTAAACGTGAAGAACTTTTTATAGGTGATATTAGGTTCAAAGATTTTTTTGAAATTGAAGTTCACAGTGGAATTGTCGAGCGGATCGATCTCGTTGTTTGGAATATAAGGGTTGTGATGTTCCGAAGGTAATCTGTCGAGAGAAGCATAATTCCAGGAAGCATTGAAGTCGAACATGTTTAAGAAACGGACAATGTGACTTGGAGGCATTACCACGCTATTTTTTGTGTTTCCATAAGTGATCAGGCCCTCGAGAACTACGGAAAACATATCAAAGGGAATATCTTGTTTTGTTTTATTAGTCACAAGAATGTATCCAAACACATAATCGCCCTGGCCAAACTCCATGGCCAATGGGTCGATAATGTTTGGTTTTTCGCCCATCTTGCCGATTTTCTCCGTCAAGAAGATCTGAAGATCGAGTGATTTGGACAATTCTTTATTGATGGAAGTGAGTCGTTTCAACTTATGGACGTTTTCAAGAAGCGTATCATCGAGCTGGCCAACATTTCCAGTGGAGGCTTCCATGAACTCGTGAGGAGTGGCCACTGGTGATGTAGGTAAGGAAGCGCCGAAATCATCGATAGAATTGTTGGATACATTGGATACATTGGACGATTGTGGCGTCAACTCGTAGTCAGGCGGAGCGGTTCGTAAGTCTTCACTGGTCGGAGTCAAGTTCTTGGAGATGGTCGACTGGTACATATGGTACGACGGAAGGATATTAAGCAAGAGCTCCTCGTCATCCTCGGGCTGTTGGTTATTGCGTTTGATCGATAAGGATGAGAGCTTCAAGTTAAACTTGTTTCGATTGGACATACCTCGTCTTGGTGAGGCGGTACAGGTCGACGTGGCGGTGGGTCAAATGACTGCTGATAGGTGAAAGAGTTAGTAGGAGTTGGTGGGGGAGAAGTTAGTGATGGAAAGGGTTTGGAGCAGTTGGTGATATCATGTGCTGCCAGCCCCAGTGTCGCACCGCCAGGCGTGGGGTCCGGCGACAAATGTCGACACTACGGTAGTGGCCAGGGCAGGGCAGGGCAGGGCCGGAGCGGATCTAGCGGGCCACGAGAGAACAGGTGACGTTGGTGATATTAGTGGTTTGTGGAACGGTGGGGGTAATGATGGGATAACGCTGGGATAATGCTGGGTTTGGTGGTGTAATATTATTGGCTGTTAGCGGAAATGACGACGAATGGTAAGGTTAGACTGGGACCATTGCACCACTGGTCGTAGTGTGGCTGCGGGCCGGTAGTAGGGCGGTAGCGGGGCGGTAGTAGGGCGGTAGCGGGGCGGTCGCGGAATCCACAGCGAAGCCTGTAGTGAGCGCCATAGTGAATGCCATAGCACGGCCCTTTACTATTCCCTCAGAAATGGGTCCATTAGATACATCACGTTCATCATAATGTCTTGAGCTATAGACACAATTATAACCAATATTTGGTTGCCTTTTTAAAGTATATCATTTAGTAGCCTCATCGCGAACCAATGGTTGCAAAATTCTGTAAAATTCACAATTTTTACAATTAAAATATTCTGCCCAAACGATCCCTTTACCCAGAATACTGTCAAGTTGGAATTGGGACCACTACAAAAAAAGTTGGGGCCAGTACAATAAATAAAAATGTCTCTTCTCTGTGAATACCAAACCATTCAGAGTGGCCAATTTGTCCTAGACCCTCTCTCATCTTGAGGTTAGAGGTGGTGGAAAGTTACCGCAGAGATTACTGGTCTATCGCAATCTAAAATTTATAGCTAAGGTAAATTTTTCGATCTATGATGTATTATTATATCTATTTATGTACATTATATTACTATTGGATCAACTCTCGATTGTTAACGGAACGTTCACCACCATGGCCTCACCATGAGTTAACCTCACCACAATTCTTACGTAGTACATTCTGACCATCAAGCAGTTCTGGAAATCCGGCACCAAGGTAAGGTGATCAAATCCTTTATTTCCCTTATTTTCGTTGCCCTTCAAATGGAAATCGTCGAGGTTGAAGTTGACTTCGAATTTCTTAGAGTATAAGCTGCCCGAATTGACGTCAGGCTCGAGTTCCCATGGAATTGTCTTGACGGAACTGTGGAGCCCCGAGCTTTTAGGAGACGTAGAGGTGAGCTTCATGTCGTTTTCCTGCACCGATAAGTTGATATATTTGGTTTGTAATGATGCTAGAGACTTGACATCTCGGAACAATTGGGTTTCGAACTTGATTAGTTCGTTCCCCAACGTCTGGATTTGCTGGGTTATTTCAGCAAGGTATTGCTTGAATGGTCTGATCACTATAGTATCGAAATTATCGTACTCTAATTTTTTCCAATCGAGCTCTTGGTCTCTAAAACACATTTCGTGGTTGATTTCCACCGGAATATCGTACTTTTTGGATCGTATGGTCAATACTGTGAGTTCGGCATTCAATGTTTTCACTTCCGGAAATATCGGCTTTCCGGTGCCTTCAACAAAATACGATAACTCAATGGGGATATTCAACTCAAGTGCAGATTTTGCTGGTAGTTCGACATTCCGGAATTTGGGTGGTGGTACATAAAATGCCTGATATTCCCGTTTGGGAGTAGAAAGTGACACCACCCCTAAAAGCTTGGATCCTCCAGTAAGCGATTTCTTTTTAAACGGAATCAAACATTGATAACTATCATCACTAAATTGCTTTTTGGACTTGAGATTCTTGCGGATGGTGGTATCAGCAACATCATATAGTTGTCTCAACTTGTGCTGAGCATTGAAGTCTCGCGAGCTGACTGGAGTCAATGCTATTTCTTCTCTTTGTGCAACCGGAGCATTCAACAATTCTCTTCCCAATTCGATTTTGGCAAGCACGGAATCTATAAATGCCTTGTAAAACATGGTTGAGGACTTTAATAAATCGGCTCTATTATAATAGGATTCAGGGTCACGTTTAGGAATCACTCGTATGGGACATATCGCTTCTTGAGCAATGACATATTGGTCTCGTTCAACCTTATGATTATATTCCGATGCCCGTCCTATGACTCTACAATCCACACTATAAGAGATGGAAGTGTCAATAAAAGAGAGGTCTCGCACCTTGGATTCTTTATTGGCCAAAATCATCGATGGTGAAGTTGTGTTTCTGGGAATACCCAAACTGGGAGGCACTTGAATATGTTTGCTTAAATTATGATTTGAACATGCATCGTCCAACAACTTTTCTGGGACTCTAAATGTAAAGTACCGTTTGTAGGTGACATCAGGTTGGAAAGTTCGTTTGAGGTCAATCGACAAGGTGGTATTATCATAAGGGTCGATTTCTCCTTCACACCAATCATGAGGATCGCCTTCATCAGTGACCAAACGGTCGATATTGGCGTAGGACCAAGAAGCAAAAAGATCGGTCATATTCAAGAATTTGAATACGTTATTTTGCTTTTCGGTGTCAATAAGTCCACGATTGTTTTCCAACACCACTAGAGTGCCTTCAAATACTACGTATACCATTTCAAACGTAATTGGAACTGGAGAGCGGTTCAAAATAGTCACGTAGCCGTGGATATAATCTCTCTGGGCAAACTCAATATTCGAAGGGTCCATATGGATCGGTTTCACTCCCTTTTGGCACACTTCTTCAGTGACATGGATCTTAACCTCCAAATTTTCAGCGATTTCATTACTGGTTTTCGATAAATTAGGGAGTCTGTGGGCATTGGCCAAGATAGTGTTTTCCCATAGGTCGGCACTTTCCTCATTAAAAGTCTCGTCGTTGATTGTTTCGTCTATATTAAATGGCAATCGGTCCAAGCTAAGGGTATGATTGATTCCAGGCATATTGATGGGAGACTGAATTGATGAAAGGGTCACAAAGGTATTGGGGGTTTCAGATGTCACCGGAGTCACTTCGTACATGGGAGGGTCGATGGTGAAGTTTTCATTTGAAGGAGTCAACTTTTTGGAAATTGTGGCCTGGTACATTTCGTACGAAGGAAGGATATTGTTGATGAGGCGATCATCTTCAAAAGGGCCTGGAGACGTTGGTCGCGAGTGCCGGGGAGGGTCAGGCATTTTCTTTTGAACGAAGCAGCGGTGGAGCTGGCGGTGGGGCTGGGGGGTGGGGACGATAGTACAGCCGTTAGAGTGGCCTTAATTATTTATTGGCGTTAATTAGGATTGATGTTTCGGCGGTTACAATGGCCCTAATTAGGATTGGTTAGTGTTGCAGCCAATATTTCAGATACGCCAAAACAAACTCGGGAACTGCAGACAGCAAGCGGTAGAAGTGGGTCTGAGCGAATTGGTGTACGGACAAAAGGGTTGAAGGTTATGGTTTGATTTAGTCTGGATTCTAAAGTTGTGGGTATACCAGGCATCGCCAGTGTATGCAGGTCGCATCTAGTTATACACCATACACCACTATTATACCAAGTATAGTGTGACAGGAGGACGAAATCGGAAGATGGCAGGAGCCAGCGACGTGGCCCAACCAGGACCGGCGTTTTCCGGAGCAGCAGCAACCACGGCGATGTGGATATTGGGGCAAGTTCCAACTGTGGAGTGTGGAGTGTGGATGGGATGGGTAATATGGGCCAACCCCAGAGCCAAGACGATTAGGTAAGCAATGCGCCAAATGACGCCTGGCCACTATTTGTAGCACCAGTGGAAGTTTGCTATAGGGAAGGCGAGCATCAACAGCACCAAAGATCACGAGCGGAACCAAAAGGCCACGGGCGTAGTGGCCCACACAACAGAGGTGGGGCGAAATTATAAGTTGGATGATTTGACACAATTCAACGGTTTTTTTTCTTTGGTCTGGGGCTGGGGCTGAAACTATTGTTATCGGTGGTTATCTGCACACCAGTAGAGATAAAGTAGAGGGTCCACAGTTCTAAGTTTTAAGTAGTAAAAAGTAACAACTTCAAGACATGAACGAAAAGCATCCAGAGACCAGAGTCCGCCGGTGGTGGGGTGGTCGATCACGAGCCATTGTGGTCCAGACATTGGTGGTGGTTGCTTATGGATTATATATGTTGCAACAACGGTATGGCAGAAGTAGTAGTGTCAATGAGTTGTTAAAGGTGACCCAACGGAGTCCGTACCGGTTCCTAGAAGAGCCGCCTTCCAACACGCCGCTTGGTGGGCCCAGCTTGGCTCCCGACCTGCGGTACGCCATCAACGGAACCCAGGCCATGGTGGCAAGCGATGTGCCAGAGTGTTCTAGGCTAGGAACCAACATTTTGTTGGCCGGAGGAAATGCTGCAGATGCTGCGGTGACGGTTGCTCTTTGTATTGGCAGTATCAACTCCCATTCCTCGGGGATCGGGGGTGGTGCCTATATCGTATCCAAGCATGGTCATGAATCTTTGAGTATAGACGCTAGAGAAACCGCGCCTGGGGCCGCCTACAAGACGATGTACTCCAAACTCCCAGCACTTTCGTTGGTGGGTGGTCTTTCGGTAGCAACGCCAGGCGAATTGAAGGGCTTGGAACAGTTGTACCTTCGGCATGGGTCGGGCAACTTGACGTGGAAGCAATTGTTTGAGCCAGTGATCGAGCTCAATCGGAGAGGGTTTACCTGTACCAAACTATTTGAATTGGTGATCCAGGTGGAACAAGACCAGGTGTTTTCCAAGGTTCCGCATCTCAAGTACTTATGGAAGGACTACCTCTTTGATAAGATCGGGTCCCCCATCAAGGAGGGCCACCATATCCGGAGGCCCCAATACGCCGATACCCTCGAGAAGATTGCCAATAATGGCAGTAGTGCTATTTTCTACGATCCTGAGGGCCCTATAGTTAAGTCGCTAGTTCGGTTGGCCCAAGGCTCGCTTGGTGTAATCACCGAGAGTGATTTTGCCAATTACCAGGTGATTGTTTCCCCAGCCACCACCTTTGAATTTGCTGCCAAACAAAGACACCTCGAGCTTATCACTACGGGTGGAGTGTCATCAGGGCCATCGTTGATTGCCGGATTGAATTTCTACAACGAAGTGGATAAGTTAAACTCGGACGGCGACCCAGTGTTACAGCTTCACCAGTTGATCGAGAGCTTCAAGTGGCTAGCCTCTGCTCGCACCAATTTTGGTGACTCTCGCGATATGGCTGAAAGAGACCACCTTATCGACAAATATAAGGCTTCTCAATGGGCACAGGAGATAATTGCCTCAGGAAAATATTCCACCAACCACACGTTTGGTTGGCAAAATTACCAGCCTCAGTTTGAGCTGGTGGATCCCAAGGGCACGGCCCATTTTTCCATTGTTGACAAGGACGATAATGCCGTCAGTATGACCACCACAGTCAACCTTCTGTTTGGTTCGGTGCTCCATGATCCTGATACAGGGATCATTCTCAATAACGAGATGGATGATTTCTCTCAGCCCGGTATCAATAATTCATTCGGCTTGAGTCCCTCCATCTACAACTACATTGGGCCCGGAAAAAGACCCATGTCTTCCACCGCTCCCTCCATAGTGATTGATAAGGAAACTGGCCGGTGCGATTTTTTGGTGGGTGCTGCTGGCGGGTCTCGGATTCCTACGGCGATTCTCCAAGCCATAGTCCGAATCTACTATCAACACCAAAAGCTTTTGAATACGATTGCATTCCCCCGCTTACATCATCAGCTTCTTCCTGAAGAGGTCCTAGTGGAAGATATTGAAAAGTTCAACGCCGAGCACCAACGTCTTGTCAAAGGTGTCAAGGTCACCAGTTTCTTGGCCCAGTATGGCCATTCATTTAGCGAAAGCGGGCCCAAAAGTGCCATGAACGCCATTGCTCGGACAAACGGCCTTCTCCAGGGCGTCAGTGACTACTGGAGAAAAGGAGGCATAGCCAACGGCTACTGAGGCCTCTACTCATTACATCCTCCACTTCCACGTCCAATAATAATAATAATATTATTATTATTATTAATATTGGTTATGGCTATGGTTAGATTGGTTACAATATTATTTTTACTACCTATAGAGTGCGTGACACAAATCACCACTACCACCCCCCCCCCCCCCCCCCCCCCCACTT